>JAHKKF010522385.1:0-31771 GCA_019740295.1 Labeo calbasu
AAAAAAAAATTAAAAACTGATTCAAAAAAATATATATATTTGAATAAATAATATATCTAACAGTAAAGTATTACAATGAGGAGTAGAAAGTAGAAAAAAAAACATAATGCAACGTAATGTATTTTTCACATATTATTTTCCGGATATAAAAGTCTCTTCTGATCACCAAGCCTGCATTTATTTGATCCAAAGTACTGCAAAAACAGTAACATTTTGAAATATTTTTACTATTTAAAATAGCTGCTTTCTATTTAAATATATTTTAAAATGTAATTTATTCCTGTGATTTTAAAGCTGATTTTTTAGCATTATTACTCCAGTCACATGATCCTTCAGAAATCATTCCAATATCCTGATTTGCTGCTCAAAAACACTTATTATTACTACTATGTTGAAAACAGCTGAGTAGAATTTTTTTTGGCTTCTTTGATGAATAACATCAAAAAAAAAAAAAAAAAAAAATGCTGAAGAACAGCATTTATCCGAAACAGAAATCTTCTGTAACATCATAAATGTTTTAAAAATAAAAATTATACTGGCTTCAAGCTTATGAATGGTATAGTGTATAATGTTAGAAAAGCTTTTTATTTCAGACAAATTCTGATCTTTGGATCTTTCTATTCATCAAAGAATCCTTAAAAATGTACTCAAATGTTTTAAATATTGACAATAATAATAATGTTTCTCGAACAGCAAATCATGTTAGAATGATTTCTGAAGGATCATGTGACACTGCGAACTGGAGTAATGATGCTGAAAAATTAGCTTTGATCACAGGAATAAATTACATTTTAAAATATAATCAAATAGAAAGCAGTTGTTTTAAATTGTAAAAATATTTCACAATATTACTGTTTTTGCTGTACTTTGGATCAAATAAATGCAGACTTCTTTAAAAAACATTAAAAATCTTACCGTCCTAAAACTTTTGACTGGCAGTGTATATCAGTAGCTAATAACATTCTACAAAAGGATGCAAAAAGAATAATTATATTTAAACCCTGAATAAAGAGCACACACATACTTCATTTATGCAAATATGTTCTAATAAGCTGATTAGCATATACACTTTAGGTAAAGTACCTTGAACCACAGACCTACATCGCAACACAAATATCTGTGACATTTACTTAAGTTAGGTTTGTTAAGGTTGGGTTTGCATCATTTACACGCAATCAAAACCCATAGGAATTTTTGTGCGAGACACAAAAGAAGATGTAGGCACAATGACAGTCTCGGTCACCGTGTACTTTCATTGTATGATGCAAAAAGATGCAACGGTAGTGAATGGTGACTGAGGCTGTCATTCTAGGCTACCTAACCTCTATCTCCTTTTGTGTTCCACAAAGAAAGTGAACAACATGAGTAGCCCGAATAATGACAGAAGGTTCATTATTTTAAAGAACTGTCACTTTAAGGCATCTGCTGATGCAAATTGTATATCTGTGATCTCCATCAGGGGAGGGACAGGGTTAGTGTTGAGCTTGTAAGCATTAGACTAAAAAAATGACTGTAAAAAACAATGGCGTCATATCTGCAACATGAGATTAAGCACGTGTTTCTGTACATTCGAATCGATTAACAAACATAAAATCACATTCTTTTTAAGTAAGACTAGAACGTTTGTTCAGTAGTGGTTTGGTACAGTCTACCTTAAATGCTTAGAAGGGGGAGGGGGCAAGTGTAAACAGTTTCATAAAAGGACAAGTGTTTAAAAAGCGATCCTATGAATAGGCAATAAAGGCAATGGGAAATGATTTTAAAATTCGGAATTGATACAAAAATATGCACAGCGATATGGTGGCGGTTGAACATTTCAGTCTGTCATGTATCTGGGGCAAAGGAAAAATATCCTGGATGGTTTAGCAGCGCCGCAGACAAAGGAATGCACACGCAGCTCAAACTGCTGCATCACCTCATTTCAATGCCCTCATAACATTGATTCATTCAGACGCCTGTCAACTCACTCGCTGAATAACCGGAATTAATTAATTAATTAAATGACTGATTTGAACTGCGTTAGGAATTTAGTCAGAAAGAAAAAATATATGTATAGGTAAATATATATATTATTACTGTCTTGGATTCCCAGCACAAAAACTATATATAAAATATATATACAAAACTGTATATATATATATATATATATATATATATATATACAGTAAAAGTAAAAAAAATCTTGGAAATAAAACAGCCAAGTCATTCATAACAAGTTATGACCTATCCACATACACTGCTATGCCAAAAATGTGCGATGGAAAATGACGTTTAAAAATCTCCAGCGTTTATGTACGGATATCTCTGCAATCGCAGAAAGGTAAGTATCACATCACATTCCCGAACGCTCGCACCGCGCTTATTACATCCACCACTGCTGGTGTCCGTTAAATTAGCCACATTATTCAACGCGGAACTTAATGCGAAACACCTGCATCACGAGAGAAGTTCATCGCTGTTACATGAAGACCGGAGATCCAGCATTCCAGCGCGCCCGCGCTGAAAACGGTCCCTCGTTCCTTTAAATGGTAGTCGAGACGTTTGCATTGGCTGCTGAACCAAATAAGGCTCGCCGTCTCTTACACAGCAAATATTCTGCTGATTTTATGGGGATTAATCGGAGTGGGTAATGCAATGGCTGAGGTTTACATCAGAGATGTGCTGCGCAGAACAAAGACAGCTTGCTTCCCATTTTTACAACCCACTGCAGTAAGCACATTTTCCGACCAGCCGTGTATTTTTATCCGATTGGTCTTTGAAACAGCGATGAGCTGATATGCAACTCCCGCTCTCTAATTTAAACCCCCACGCTTATTTATATAACACGTATTAATTGAGTAGCCTAATCACTGTGGCAAACATCATAATAATATTAACCGCTGCGATAATTATTAACTATTGCGACCCGCTTTGTTTCTCAACTTATTCATTCAGTAGGAAGCAAGGGAGGCGGGAATCTACACCGGGGGTCTCCGTCGTTGTTATGATCGGTCAAGGCCGAGTGACAACTTCTTTTCTTTAAGCGAAAACAAGCCATGCCTGACCCCTCCTCCCCCCGGGATCGCAGTGCATCCCACTACTAGCAAACACACTCAAACTATTGTCACTGCTGCACAACAGGATGTGGTAACCTTACGTTTAAAAGGGAGTGTGTTTTCAGTTGAAGTAAACCCATGCGGTCGAGTTTTTTCCCTTGTAGTGATATTTGCCAATATTTCGTGACACAAAGCCTCCCAGTGCCTGGTAGCTGTGAAATAGCCCACTCAAAAACACAAGTTTGGCGGTCCGTTTCCATTTACGCCAGACGAATCACATGTAACGCACAGGACGCATCGAGCAAAAAAACAATCATGCAACTCACCTTCAGCTTCGTTTCTTTTCCTTGTGATCCAGCCCTTTTGTCCGTTTAGCAAATAATTTTTTTTCACATGATGACTTCCTTGCAGACTCCTAAAGCCCCCGGGCTGCAGGGAGATCACGTTTTGCGCTGCACTCTTTCAATATTTATTTTTCTTTAGGTGGGGAAAAAAGCACGTTTATGGTTGTAAAAGTGTTTCTAAAAATGTGTGTATGGATGTAAATGTGTGTGTGTGGTGATCTCTGCAGCGTGCGGCTCCGTCTCCTCTGTTTGTTACACTCGAATGAAACGCCTACTCTCAATCGCTACATTGTTGACATTCGCGCACTGACGTCATCCTATCCCTCATTCACAACATAGCGCGCTGCGCATTGCGTTGCTGCCTCCAGTGGCAAGGCACCTTACTCCAAATATGTGCGCAGCCGCGGTTCGCGAATTAGAGTAGCGGGGACAGCCGACGTGTGTTCCGAAGACAATTCCACGAGGACAGGCTGATCCTAGACGAGGACTCGAAACCACGTCTTGGAAAAACTTTTAAGGACAATACATACAAATTGAAACTGACTGGCCGACTGAAAAGGCTACTGACCCGTTTATTATGAACATTAAATCGGTTTATTTTTCAGTTTGTATAAGCTCATATATTTTACTATGCTGTGATTATTTTATTTTTGTAATATCGAATTCATTTAGAACGTGTTACTTTAAATTATTATTTGTTTTAATTTAAAAACAAATGTGCACATTTTGCATACTGAATATATTTAGAATTTTTTCAGTGTAGGTGTTTGCTACTAAAAAAAAAACTTTTCTACTGTCATTGTCTAGGAAAAAATATAGTTCAATAAACAGTTTTGATTTAAAAAAAGTAGTAAATAAAAAATGAGCAATTTGTGAAACTAAAATAACATAAAATGTAACTAACAAAAATGTTAAAAAAAAAAACATTAAATGCAAGATTTTTAAAGAAGAATCATTTTAATCATTCTAATATTCTGATTTGCTGCTCAAAAACATTCATTATTATTATTATTATTATGTTGAAAACAGCCGAGTAGAATTTTTCAGCTTTCACTGATTAATAGGAAGTTTCGAAAAAAGCATTTATCTGAAACACAAATCTTTTGCCAATAAAAAGAATGTCATATCACAGAATGTCTTTATCATCATTTAATCAATTTAAAGCATCCTTGGTATGGTATAGTGTATAATTACAAAAGCTTTCTGTTTCAGAAAAATGCTCTTAAAATAAATGTTTCTATAAATGTTTCTTAAACATCGAATCAGCATATTAGAATGATTTCTGAAGAATCATGTGACACTGAAGACTGAAGTAATGATGATGAAAATTTAGCTTTGAATATAGGAATAAATTAAATTTTAAAACGTATTCAAATAGAAAAGAGTTATTTTAAATAGTAAAAAAAATCAAAATGTTACTGTTTTTGCTGTACTTTGGATCAAACAAACGCAGGCTTGGTGAGCAGAAGAGACTTATGTTTTATGTTTAAAAAACATAAAAAATCTTACTGTTCAAAAACTTTTGACTGGTAGTGTATTTTGGCCAACAAATATAATCAAGGATAATCAAAGATAAGATAAAGCAAATATGACTTGCCCTGTCAGTCATGAAAAATGCACTTGTTCTGTCAAGAGTTCAACCTTTCAGTTAAAATCTACCTTCATTATAGTTGACTCTTGAATTAATGCATGCCAGTGCATGTTTTTGCGTTTACATTTCTATAGCAAAAATATGAAAATGCTAACATTTTAGTCTGGGGGACAGCAGGTTTTGAACTAGGTGTACACTGCACTGTACAAAACGGCAAAAATGAATAATAATAATAATAGTCACTATTAATGCACTAATAATAATAACGACGATAAGCTATAATGCTTGTTTTAAACAACTTGCAGCTAGTGTGCTGAGATGACTTTGTGTAAGCAGCCTACCTGGGGAAAACAGCTCCTATTTCCAGCATGCTTTGTGCCAAACCATCCTACTTACTGTTTGCACAAGAGAGCTTCAGCTGAAAATATTCTCATTTCTAGTGTAGAATCCTTCCCCTAGAGAACATGCATGTAATTATGAATTATCTAGCATCCACAGACAGTTTATTTGTTTTTCTTATTTTATAATTCAGGGTTCCCTGTCTCAATATTGGATTTAGCGTATACACGAAATGGTCCAGTAGAGTCGTAGTAAAACTGGATTTCAAAAATAAATAGAAATTTATTAAATAAACAAACAAAATAATATTGCTAATTCTGGCTGTGAACTTATTCTGGTTATCAAGTTACTCTTTTCTTTCCACGTTAAGAACAACACCTAGTGCTCAAAATAACATTAAAGTTCTTACACTGATTCCCATGCAAAATAATTTAAATGTAATCTCCCACACGGTTCCATCTTATATGCATATGAAGCATGCGTATAACATATCAGAACAGTCATTTGGTGATGGTGTTGACTGTTGCACAAGGACTCAATGTCCATATATGAAAAGCCAAGGAGTTCAAGAGGCATTCCTGCACTCGCCGACCTTTCCCTGTGGTCTTCTCCCAGGGGCCCCACCGCGCCGTCGTATTGAGTGACTGAGTGATTTAAGACAGATCATCAAAGTCATGGGACTTCTGATTCCCCCCAACATTCTAGTGGACAAACATACAGGCAGATAGGACAAGTGAGATATAACATAGACTTTGCAGTTTGGACAGGGCCTTTTATTTTACTAACTAACCTACAAGTGATGCTTAAACAAACAAAAACCTCCAAAACTTCCCTCTGCAATTACCACTTCAACACGTTGTCATATCTAAGGCTCACAGAGCGCTTGTGGAATGATTTTCTCTGAACCTCCTCCAGAAAGATAACGGACAAGTACTGACACGCATATGTATACATATGTTAGAAAGCATATCTTCATACATGCATATACTATTTAAAATAGCGGTTTTCAGTCTTTAGTCTTTAATGTCACATGATTCTTCAGAAATCATTCTAATATGATTTCCTGCTCAAGAAATATTATTATTATCAGTGATGAAAACAGCTGTGCTGCTTCATATTTTTGTGATACGTTGTTTTTCAGCATTCTTTGATGAACAGAATGTTTAAAAAAGCAGCATTTATTTAAAATAGAATTTTTTTGTAACATTATAAATGACTTTACTGTCAGTTTTGATGAATGTAATGCATCCCTGCTGAAGAGGAATTTTTTTCCAGTATAACGTTCTCAACGGTAAACTGGAAAAAACGTATGAAAATTGCTAAACAGCTGCATGAAGATTGCCAAATAAGTGATTTGATTGTTCTGAGCTGAGGTTCATCGAAGCACAGCGCAATATCAGACGACATGTCAAATCCCGCAAGCTGCCGAAAGGTATGAGTCATAACAGTAAGGACTGGTGTAAAATCAAAACAGGCCCCCTGAACCAGTCGAATGCACAACAGTCGGCCACACTTGATGACTCATTTCGGAGGAGATTAATTGACTTGCGGTTGCTGCAGTGTAACGCGGTGCCAAATGACATCCATATACTGGCTCGCTAAGGTGCGAGGCAAGCCCCGACAGAGACACAAAGACGTAAAACTCAGCCGTATACTCAGAGGCCAGCCAACGCTGCATTTCAAGCCAAATGCTTTGATTACGTCAATTGCTGCTTCCCCAGCAGAGCCTCGGGGAGCAGGCTAACCGCCATTCACAACACAGACACCACACAGATACTAACAACAGATCGGGTTACCTACAGGACAGGTAACACTTCCCCCCTGAGAACACTGCACACCTCTGTGCACACAGGATGGTACACTTTCACCCACACTCTCACTTATACATACACATGCATGCTTAAGGAGTACTGCATATAAGGAGCAAAGACATATCCATATCACTGCATTACTGAGGTAAATGCTTGTTAAAAGCATAACTCATCCAAAATTTACTCAATCTCATGTCATTCACAACCCGTATGACTACTTTAGCACAAGAGAATTTTTGAAGGATACTTCAATGGCTGCTCCTTTCATTGAGGACTGAGACTTAAAGGAGAAGTCCAGAAAACATTTCAGGATTTTTCTCCATATAATGGACTGAGATGGTGCCCCGAGTTTGAACTTCCAACATGCAGTTTACAGTAAATGCGGCTTCAAACGATGACAAATGCAGTTGTAAATGATCCCAGCCGAGGAAGAAAGGTCTTATCAAGCGTAACAATCGGTTATTTTCATTTAAAAAATACAATTTAAATAATTTTTAATTCCAAACACTCTGCCTGAACTCTGTGTATTCTGGTTCAAGACTGTTAGGGTATGTCGAAAAACTCCCATCGTAGTTTCTCCCTCAACTTCAAAAATCATTTCGAAATCATCCTACATCGCTGCAGAAGTACTGACCCAGTCTTTGCAAAGTGAACATGCAAGGAAAATCAAACACCCTGAACAAAAAAGGTAAAACAGCGATATAGGATGATTTTGAAGTTGAGGGAGAACATGAGATGGAAGTTTTTCGACATACCCTAACTGTCATGAACCGGAAAAAAACAGGTCAGGAGTAAAACAAGATGAGCATTTGACATTAAAAAGTATATAAATTGTTATTTTTTATGAAAATAATCGTTTCGTTAGATAAGACCGTTTTTCCTCTGCTGGGATCGTTTACAACTGCATTTAGGATCATTTTAATCCGCATTTCAACTGCATTTTGAAAGTTCAAACTCGGGGCACCACATCAGTCCATTATATGGAGAAAAATGCTAAAATGTTTGAAATGTTTTCCACAAAAAACATCATTTCTTTACGACTGAAGAAAGAAAGACATGAACGTCTTGGAAGACAAGGGGTGAGTACATTATCTGTAAATTTTTGTTCTGAAGTGGAAACCACAAAGGTGAAAAATTAATTCATATACTTTATATTCTGAATCTTCATAAGTCATACAATAGTTTTGTGAGATAAACAGATTAAATGTAAGGTATTATTAATTGGATATCTTGATGTCTGCCTCTAGTTTTTATTGGCATGTTCATGAGATTGGCATGAGATTTATTGGCATGTTCATGTCTGATTTTTTATTATTATTCTTTCGAGTTGGATCCTTTGAATAACTGCTGATGCACTTCACAAAACTGGTTTGACTGATTTGTTCGATTCAGCGCTTGAGTTTAACTCGCTGCAGTATTTTATTACACTATTATTAAACTATTATAGTAATTATGGAATTAACTCTTATTTTTATGTTTTTAGTTTTCTTTTTAATATAAGTTACATTTTAGTTGTTTTAATATGCGCTTTTGTCATTTTTATGTGCTTTTGTCACATGTCAGTTTATCTTAATGTTTATATTTAGGTTTATATATTTTAGTTTGTCATTTTAATACTTTAACTAAAGGTCCTTGCACGCTGTCTGAAATTTTCATATGCGTTTTTTAGTTTTTTTTTCATATTCTTCATCCTCTCCTATCAAAATGCTACGGATGTGAAAATGCAGAATCGAAACTAAGCTGAATTTTTTTATTACAGACGAAAGTTTCAGAGGCAGTGTGTAAACTCGTATGACACAATGTGAGGTCGTATTTATTTTTAAATGTGCAAAAATTTCGGACTTTTCTTTAAGAAAAAATCATTTGGATCATTTGAATAACTTTGTTGATCCAGTTCATGAAACTGGTCTGACTGATTTGCTTGATTCAGTCCTCGAGTTCTAGCATTATTTATACACTATTATAGTAATGACTGAATTAGCTTTTATTTGTATGTTTTCAGTTTTCATTTCAATTTTAGTCATTTTAGTATGTGCATTTGTCATTTTTATGTGCTTTTGTCATATATTAGTTTATTTTAATATTTCTATTTAGGTTTGTATATTTTAATTTGTCATTTTAATACTTTAACTTATTTCAGTTTTTCATTTATTCGCGTTTTTAATAGTTTGTTTTAATTAAAACACCGATTCATTAACTTGATCCAATTTCAGCAGTTAACAGCTTACTAGACAAGAAAATTAAATAATAATAAAAAATAATTTGAATAACAAAACTGGTCTGACTGATTGATTCAGTCCTCGAGTCCTAGCATTATTCATACACTATTATAGTAATTACTATAAGTTTTCATTTCAACTTTAGATTTAGTCGTTTTAATATGTACTTTTGTCATGTTTATGTGCTTTTGTCACATATCAATTTTAATATTTATATTTAGGCTTATATATTTTAGTTTGTCATTTTCACTTTCAGTTTTTCACTTTGTATTTTTATTTCATTTACATAAGACAATTTTTAATAGTTTGTTTTAGTTAACAAAAACAACACTCATTAACTCAATCCGGTTTCAGTAGTTAATAGCCTACTAGAGGGAAAAAAAACCTTTTTAGATGCGTTTGCACTTGTTTTGAACTTGAAAGTCTCAGGGTGCTTTCACTGTAATGCAAAGGGTTCAAATGAAAGCGGGAGTCAATTTCTGCATGAATGTGATATACATTTTCTCTGCTGCAGCATGTCAGTCACACCCTTCAAAAAAGCGAGTGAGTAAATGCATAAATACACAGTTTGACCAATACATATGTCATTAATAGCGGTTCACTTCCGTGTTTTAGTATGATTGCGTTCACAACAGAAGTGCGAACTGTACCGGAGTTCACATGAACCGTACCACAGACAACCCTTTCTTTTAAGGGGGCTTTCACACTAGCACTTTTATTATTATTACAATGTTGCTTTTTATTCTTGGTACGGTTCGCTTTCACACGGCAAAGTTTCTAAACTGACCAAAACTGTTAATACGAGTCACACGCGAGCAGAGGTTGACGAAACAAAAAATACGCTAGAAAAAGAAAAACGATTTTCTCTATTTTAACAGATTCTTATTTTAATGAATCTATATCGGTTTTTAAATCACAATCAATCTCTTGGTCTATGCTGTTTTCAGTTAATGTGTGGACAGTACATAGTGCATCTTCCTTCCAATAAATAGCAATAGGCTAGGCTTTGTGTTACTTTTGATATGAAACAAAGTCTCAGATTTCAAATTCTGTCAATTTACTTATGAAATTCAAGCTATAAATACCGTTTTGGCGCTCTTTAATGTGGCGTGATAGATCGTTGTAGCTTCTGCGTACTCGCCTGTGTGTAATCAAACGCATAGGAAAACAGTCATGATAATTTTGTTTTTGTTCTGTAACTCATGCTCTGCTGACTGGAGAGCACTCGCCACCAACTGGACAAGAGTGGGAATTACAGCTACAATTTACAATATATCACCCTCAGTGTAATCTGTCAAAATGACGGACGGCCTTCAGATTTTTCCGTCACTAATAAAAAGTTTCCATCAGTGACAGACAATTTTCAGTTAGCGCTACCTCTGCGCGCAAGTAAACTGTCCTCTTATTGGTCAAAATTCCACGGTTTATTTTCCGGGATTACGCTCCTAGCTGTCATACGTCAAGATGGAACGACAACAGGGACACGTTCAAGCTCAAACCTGTATGCAATGTTTTGCTACCGTTTCCGGGTTAAACGACATGTTTCCTTGAAACAGTGTGCAACGGGGTTCTCTTGTTTGGTGGGTGTGTCAAAAATGTCAGCCCAATCAGCAGCAACATGTGTATAAACCACACGGTATTGAAAAGACAATAGCTTGCACAATGGGTCCAAGTAAAGTCCACAACAGCTCGATTGAGGCTTATTGTTGTGTCTTTTTGTAGCTGTCATATAAATGTATAGTTTTGAGCACGAGTCCAGGATTCGTTGGGATTTTTTTTTTTTTAAAATGCACCTACTACGAAGAAATGAAAATGAAATAAAATGGCACGCTTTTTTATTTTGAATGTCGAAGACGTGCTCACCCATAGACATTCACAGTTTCATTTTAAAAGGTATTAGCACAACAACAAAGCTACTGCTTTTCACGCAACTTACGTAATTACCCATCATACATTGTGATATAGCCTGGTTCGTTGGTCCTTTGGATCGGATTGCTTTCTCACTACAACCAAACCACACCAGAGTTTGTTTTCAATCGAGCCGAGACCACCTCGTTCAGGTGATCTAGGACCGACTGATCCTAGCGTGATTGCCGTTTTCACATATGCCCAAATGAATCAAGCTTAGCGGGTAAACGCAGCAGGTTTCGAAACAACGAGCCAGGTGTGAAAGCACCATTACAGTACAGTTCGTTTGGAAAATGTGAACGCTGTTTTCTGAACTCGGGCACACGCCTACAAACCACTGCATGGAAAAGAACGACCAGCACATTTAAAAAAAAAAAAATCAGAAGAAAAAAAGGTTTGAAACGACATGAAGGTGAGTAAATGATGACAGAACCTTAATATTTGCTTGAACTAATCCGTTAAAGCTCCACTTTTGGTGGACCTCTCCTTAAAATTTGGACAGAAAAGTGTTACTCTGCAGAACATCTTCAGACATTCAGATGAAAGACAGAACTTCCACGTTTGACAGGTTGTTATTGTACATTTGTCAGCTGAGTGTGGGTGTTTATGCATTTATAAATGTATGTGTGTGTGTGTGTATGTGTGGGTGGTTAAAGATTGTTTTAGAGTTCAAACCAGAGCCAAACCAATAGTTTTGTTTTTGGCAGTAGAACCACTGCATTTCTTGATCAGCCACATCTTGTACTGAGAGCAAACCAGTCAAACAATAACAGCTCTGTGTTTACTGCCCTATTTACCATAGTGATGAAGTTCGAGTAAAAGTGAGAGTGTGCAGAAAAGGAAACGACATTTGTGCCAGCGATGAATCATGCGAAAAATCCCTTTGAATCTTAATATCGGGATGCTTTTAAAATGCGTGCACTTGTTTAAAATAGACTTATTAGATAACAGATTGGCGTTCTATAAATAATTACACCACGAGTCTACTAAAATCAACATGACAAGAGATCTAATCCATCTGTATACACAAGACAACTCCGTGCACCGTTATGATGTGCCGAGACAGAGACGATGTTGTACAGGCTGGCCATTGAAGAAAATCTTTTGTGCGGTTTATAAAATGAGAATCTGTAATCTGCCTACACCTAAGCGTAAGCATATCTATGTCTAAATACACTAAACGTCTATAATTGATGAGTTAGCACACAAAGAACCACAGGAATTAGCACTGATGTTGAAAACAAAGCTTGAAAACACCTCACCACAGAGGCATGTGAGAGTGTTGCTGTTCAAAGGTGTTGTTGTGATACCGCTGACACCCTACGAGCTGTGGCAATTATAGATTGTACGCTCAATCGCAAATTAAAAATATCAAAGCTTCTACCACAGCAAGCAAAAAAGTTAGAGGCCCTTGAGAATGTATAAGTGCATAAATTAACATCCTGTTTGCTCATAATACCTGAAGATGATAAGGCTACGTAAGCGGGATGCAGTAATGCACTCAGGCTATCATTTTTCCCCATGTGGTTTGCTCTTTGTACTAGTGTCTGGGCGCATTCAGCCCGTTAGCTGGATTAAACGAATGAAATCCTGTACATCCAGACTCTCTAATTCGATTTCTGTAGGTGAGCAGCTACAGTTCGCTCTCTTGGCCCTGTCTCACTGAAAACGAACAAACAGGGTGTGCGGGATGACTCATCAGTTTTGGAGCTGAAAGTCTGAAGCTCTCGTGTTGTGCGGGAGATGTTCATCACTCCACATGCTCAAAGCCATTACCTTGCCACCCACGCCGCGTCACCCACTCACACACACAGGCGATCACAACAATAGCTGCATGCGGTTTGCCTCTACATCTCTCTCTCACGATCACATTATCTTTCGATCGTTTTCGATTCTTTCTCGCCTGCATTTTCTTCCATTGAATTTAGGGTTTCGAAAAATAAAATATCCACAATGATCGTCATTTCTTGTGTATTTACTATTTAGCTGCGGCTGTCTGAGTCTCAGCATTTCAAAGGCAGTTTTTATGCCAGGCAATGACAGCAAGTGGCTGTTTTTATGAGTGAGTCATTTGAATCATTCAGTTTTGTCCACACTAATACGGTTTCATTTGAAAATGCATCTTTTCCACTCTGTTTTGGCCTTCTGTCCACACTGAGAGAAAAACTGAGCTTTTTGAAGTGGATACATTTGAAAAACGCCATTTTCACAAAATGGAGGCTTTTGAAAACGATAATGCATGTTTAGTCATGTCTCACATATTGTACCAATAAATATCTATGTTTATACCAGTATTGTGCCTGTTATGTGCTATTCACTTTCACACTTTTGCTACCGATATATTACTTTCAGAGCTGGGTAGGTTACTTACAAATTGTAATCCAAAATTACATGACACAAATTGTAGTTAGCAAAGTAATCCATTCCATTACACATAATCAGACTACTTTTAGATTACTTTTGACCTATCATGTTTTTCACATTGATTTAAATAGGACAATCTTGATATGAAAATGAGTGCTGTCAAACAATTAATCACGATTAATCGCATTCAAAATAAAAGTTTTTGTTTACATAATATATATGTGTGCTGTGTATATTTATTTTAAAAATACACACTCATACAGTATATCATTTAAAAGTATTTATTTACTATATAATATTGTATTTACATAAGCAAAAACTTATTTTGGATGTGATTAATTGCGATTAATTGTTTGACAGCACTAAATTTGTTGTTATTAACAACAAATTAAACATTATATTGCCTCAAGGTTTCCCAGGCTGGGTTTGGAACTGCAGGGGGTTTATGAGTTTAATGAAATGCTAATAATTAATTAAATCATATAAATGTTCAGCTAAAACAATTTTAAAATTAATCGAAATAAAAAAAACTTACTGAAAAAATGAAATATTTTATTTGTTTACCTGCATGTCACGTGAGCATAATCAATGTCAGAGAACTATGAACATGCAAATGTGATACTTCATTATTACAAAAATGTGTAAATTTGTGCATTTTAATATGTTTGAAAGACAAACGGCTTTCAAAGTAATACATGGTAAAATAACCTACTGAGTGATAAAAAATTAATGTGTTCATTAGTTGTTGAAAAATTATTGTTATTGTGTAAATAATATGTAATCATGTAATCCATAAAAAAAAAAAGTCTGATTATGAATATTTTGATATGGAATTTAATCTACTCAAAACTGAGAATGTTTTAAAATGAAAACATAATTTTCAAACTAATCTGGACTAATGTAGATGTAGGTTTTGTCCACACGAATACGTTTTTGTTTGAATACAACCACTTGCTGTCATTTTCTGGCATAAAAACTGCCTTTGAAATGCTGAGACTCAGACAGCTGCAGTGAATGACTACGCAGCTAAGCTTACTTTGTACACTCTTCATATCACAGTCCTGCAAAGTCAACAGGAAATTTACTCATGATTTCTGTTTGCAGCAAAACTTGATTGGGCTACTTTAACACTGTTGCCACAGGTAGTTTTTCATGTCTGTGGGTAGGTATATATTTAGCCACTACAATGTGTATTTTACCAGGGGAACCCCGCCAAAAAACGTGTATTTTACCCCCCCGGAATGCAACTGTGACTAGTTTTGGGCTAGTTTTGAGTATAGTTTTTTTTTTTTTAAGAGTTTTGTTGTGAAAACCTGGCAACCCTGTGTTGCCTTTTTAGATTAGTGAATCAGTGAGTGAGTGAGTGTGACCTGGACGCTTTAGTGAATGGTGACATATTTTCCTAAATAAAATAATCGTGCCAGAAGAACTGCATGAAAACTTACGTTAGTTCCATCCGTATCATCTGAGTGAGCTTTTTCAGGCTTTACATGAGCAATAAAGCAAATTTAACGTTTTCTGACATTTCAGAGTTGATTGAGAAACTTTTGGAAAAAGTTTGAAAACACTAGTGTGGACGGAGAATATTTTAAAATGAAAACGCCATTTTCAAACGTATCTGGATTAATGTAGATGTAGTTTTTGTTTGAATACACAACTTTTTCTCTCTTTTTAGCCTTACGTCCACACTGTGATGTCGTTTTTGTCAAGGAAAACTGAGCTTTTTGAAAACGCTCTCTAAAGTGTATAAATCTGAAAATGCTGTTTTTGCGTTGTAGTGTGGACTGTGAAAGTTTTTGAAAACGATGATGCATGTTTAGTCTTGTGGCACATATTGTACTAACAGATATCTATATTTATACCAGTATTGTGCCTGTTATGTGCTATTCACTTTCACACTGTTGCTACAGATATGTTATGTTTGCGGCAAAAAAATATTAAAGCACCCTCAATATTTAACCACTAGAATGCGTATTTTACCAGGGGAACCCCGCTAAAAAAATGTGTATTTTACCCCCTGGAATGCGATTGGGCTAGTTTTGTTGTGAAAACCTGGCAACCCTTTGTTGCGGTTTTAGATCAGTGAATTGTGAGTGTGACCTGGACACATCAGTGAATGGTGAGATATTTTCCCAAATAAAATAATCGTGACAGAATTAATTGCATTTAATTTCATTAAAACTTATGTTAGTTCCGTCTGTATTGTCTGAGTGAGCTTTTTCAGGTTTTACACATGTGCAGTAAAGTAAATGTACCATTTTCTGACATTTCAGTGTGGATGAGAAACTTTTGAAAAATGCTTGAAAACACTAGAGTTTTAAAACAAAACATTTTCAAATGTATCCGGATTCATGTAAATGTAGAAATAGCCTGAGTAAGTACTGCAATTGAATTTTAACTTTGTGACTGTTAAAAAAAAGTATGTTCTATATCCACCTTTTTTTTCCCTGTAAAAGTGGGCACAGACATTTATACATTTTATGGGTCTGGCTTCCGGTCTCATCTGCGCCCAGCTATTTTTAGCTGTACAAAACAGCTTGTTTTGCTGCTTGACATTGCAAAATTGTTGTCTTACCATATTATTTGAATGTATTATCTTAATTATGAACACACTGGTAATGCAAACAGTTTTACTGTTTGCTGCACATTATTCTTCTCGTTATTTCCCTACAGCGGATAATGCATTGGAAGTTTTTAAAGTCATTGAAGAATAAGGTGGATAGTATAAATATGAACAGCATGAATGAAATTCAGACGCTGACGTAAACTACAAGCGTCGGTTGTGTTGATTCACTGCAATTCATTAATCCTCTCCCATGGCCTCATGGGATAGTAAAGTATCAAACAAGTTACTGCCTTTATGAGTCACTGAATCAATTACTCAACTGATTTGTTCAATAACACTACTTCATTGAGCAACAAAACAAATGACTGCCTTCATGAATGAGTCATTTGAATCACAGCCAATCAATTCATTCAGCAAAATGATTTAGAAATTCCACTGTTTTGTATATCTCAGGTATGCGCAACCATCAGTCGGTTTGACTTTGTTTGGAACTGTTACATTGGAAAAGTTACTCATTTACTGCACTCCTACTTGTAGCTCAGTATTGTTCTTCGCTGTGTGCTTTTTACAAGCTGAAGGTAAAACACAAGGTCAGACATATTACACTGAGGAAACTGTGTCATACAGAGAGAGCACAAAAGCTCCAACATATTTATTGTCATGTACTTGAAAAAATGTGAATATGTAAATTATGAAGTGAAACCTGCTCAGTAGGGTTTGTAAGCCACAGGCTCCCTCAAAATCAACGACAGGGACTCACAGTTTCAACAACTGCAATGTGTGAATATGACACGGTTAAAATAGGGCCGTCATCTCACATCTTAAACGTGCTGATTTGAGTGAGAGGAAACTATAGCTATCGCTTTAAAAAGATCTAAAGCATTGTATCAGCATACATAAACCATTTACCAGTTTACTTCAGAGACAAACTATTCACATTATGCAGCAGAAGATGATTTTAATGTTCTCCGTCCTTTAGGTGCTGGAGGAAATATGCGAATCAAAGACCTCAGACTGGTGCACCGGCAACAGTGAGTTCTCTTTGTCTCCTCTGACGGGTCTCGGAGGAGCTGTGCTCGCAAGCAAGCGAAGAATCGCCCATAGCCACATTTGAAAAGGGCTGGCCAGGGAATCATTCTGATTAATGAAATAAGTTATCTGGAACACTGTGGAATTTATAGACTGATATACAGATATTATGACCCAAATTCTGGCCATTACTAAAAACTGCAACCACCTCTACCATTCCTAGCCTATTTCCAGGCAGTTACCATGGTTACAGGGAGAGAAAAGAGAGGGGGAGAGGATGAGAAAGAGAGAGATCTAATACAAATTTCAGAGAAACTTTGTCACCAACAAAAAAAAAGAGAATGATGATGACAAGTATTTTCAAGGAACGCCACTGTTAGAGCGTGCAAGACTTAAAAAACACGCTTTGCTGTCTGGGGAATGCGTCACGACGCTATTAACAACTCGTATGATTTTATTGCATCAGCTTCTAACTCACAATTGATTCCCAAACTGTAACCTGGTACACAAAGATACAGAAATGTCATGACCGCCCTGCAGTTTCTGTAATGTGTAACTGTTTCTAATGACCTCATCGAAGCCCAGGGTTCCTCCGGTCACCCTAAACCCTCCATAGCTTGTTTGTCATTTCTCGCCTTCGCTCTGAAGAACAAAAAACAAAAGGCCAGGATGACAGCATCTCTCACGGCCCCTAAACAATACCCTCAGTCCCTTTCTCAACCTCCTGAACACTTAACACTGGCCAGAGAAGCCACAACACACAATACTTCACCAATGAAGAGAGAAATGACATCATGTGGATTGAATGAGTTTGATTCAAGTCGCTCCAACCTCAAGCACATGGCGTGACAACTACTGTTCTGCACAGGTAACATTTAAACCTAATTTGCACAATACTTGTTATTCTAGGCTGTAATACACACCGCCTCCCTCAAGTTTCTTTATTTGAAGATATTGGCTGTTACTTCTTTTGGTAATGATATTATTTTAATTAGCTACTTTGTTAAATTAAAAAAATTTGGTTCAGTTATTTCTGAAGAAATACTTAATGCACATAGTAGTGTTTGTCAGTGTCATTTGTTTGTGTGTGTGTGTGTTTATCTCAGCATCACACCAGATTCCTTTGTTTGAGACAGGAACGGTCTGGGGATGAAAAGCAATGGATGGCTTAAGTTCTATCGCCATCTTCTGGTTGAAATAAGCATTACATCGTCAAAACATTACAGGAATATTCCCAAATTAAACTCAATCGACGGGAAAAAGTTAATTACAAGAAGTACACAAGAAATTCTCATTGCAATAACACACGAAAATACAATACAGTGTTAGATATTCTTAAAATGCAAATTTTAAAGCACAAGACATTTGAACATATTCAAAAATTAAAGTTCTGTCATTAATTACTCACCCTCATGTCGTTCAAAACCCCTAAGACCTTCGTTCATCTTCAGAACACAAGATATTTCTAATGAAATCCGACAGCTGTCTGACCCTGTACAGACAGCAACACAAGTACCATGTTCAAGGCCCGGAAACGTAGTAAGGACATTGATAAAATAGTCCTTGTGACATTAGTGGTTCAACTGTAGTGTTATGAAGCGACGAGAATACTTTCTGTGCGCAAAGAAAACAAAAATAACGACTTTATTCAACAATTTATTCTCTTCAGTGTTGCTTTGATAACCATGATAATTCTGCTGATGCAGGAGCCCGCGTTCTGACACAGAACCCGGATGTACTGCGTCTTGTTTGCAAGCAGAGGAATGCACACGCAAGCCTCACCTCTTGGTACTCTCAACAAGGAAGAGTTGTTGAATAAAATTATTTTTGTTTTCTTTGCGCACAAAAAGTATTTTGGTAGCTTCAACCTTTCATTGCTGTCTATGCAGTGTCAGAAAGCTCCTGGATTTCATCAAAAATTATTAATTTGTGTTCTAAAGATTAACCAAGGATATGAAGGTAAGTAATTAATGACAGAATTTTCATTTTTGAGTGAACTAACCGTTTAAGGAACATTCCGCCATTCTTAATAGGACTGCTCTAATGAAAGATGCATTTCAAAATCCAGTTGCTGGTATACCCTGTTAAAAAAAAACAGCATATCCTGGTTAGGTAGGCTTTGATGCTGGTTTTAGCTGGTTTATGCTGGTCATGTGCTGGTCCAGGACCAGCTTAAACCAGCTAAGGAGCAGCAAAGAGCCAGCATAAACCAGCTAAGGACCAGCTAAAACCAGCATCAAAACCTACCTAACCAGCATATGCTGTTTTTTTCAACAGGGTAGTGTGATAATGTACATATAATGTAGGCTACACAGTATTACTTTATATAAACTCTATAATTCTACATCTTCACCTTGCTTCAATATATGGTATTACACTAAATGCTTTTAAAGCAAGTGTTGATGCATTTTAATGTTACGCATAATCATCAAACAGCATATTCAGTAACTGCAAAACACCAAAGAAAAACATTTATACATTGTATACATCTGCTGACTGTGAATGATTTATGGTCACATTATACACTACCAGTCAAAAGTTTTTGAACAGTAAGATTTTGATGTTTTTTAAATGTCTCTTCTGAACACCAAGCCTGCATGGATTTGAAATATACAGCAAAAGCAGTAATATGAAACGTTTTTACTATTTAAAATAATTGCTTTCTATTTTAAAATGTAATTTATACATTTTCAGCATCATTACTCCAGTCTTCAGTGTCACATGATCTTCAGAAATTATTCTAAAATGCTGATTTGTTCAAGAAACATTTATAATTATTATTATCATCCACTTATCTATATAATGTTCTCTATTATAGATCAGTGTTATCATCATCATCATCATCGTCAATATTTAAAACAGCAGAGTACATTTTTTCAGGAATCTTCGATGAATAGACAGAACCGAAGATCAGCATTTATCTGAAATAAAAAGCTTTTGTAACATTATACACTATAACATTTAAAAGCTTGGAGTCAGTATTTATTTATTTGGTAAAGAAATTATAGAAATTAATACTTTTATTTAACAAGGATGCTTTAAATTGATCAAAAGTGATAACGACATTTATAATGTTGCAAAAGATATCCGTTTCAGATAAATGCTGTTCTTCTGACCTTTCTAATCATCAAAGAAACCTAAAAACGGTTTCTTAGCCACTTTCAACATAATAATGAATCATAATGTTTTTTTGAGCATCAAATCATATTAAAATGATTTCTGAAGGATCATGTGACTGAAGTAATGGTGCTAAAAATTCAGCTTTGAAATCACAGGAATAAATTACATTTTAAAATAGAAACCAGTTATTTTATATAGTAAAAATATTTACATTTTTTACTGTTTTTGCTGTACTTTGGAAGAAAAAAAAAAAAAAAAAAAAATGCAGGCTTGGTGAGCAGAAGAGACTTCTGTAAAAAAAAAAAAAAAACATTAAAAATCTTACTGTTCAAAAACTTTTGACTGGTAGCGCATGTATTTTTGTTTATGTTATTAGAAATACAATTAATGTATTTTGTATTTATTTATTAAAAAGTGAACACCAGAAAAGGCACAGAGAGTCCCGAGCCATGTTTACCTGTTTGATTTATTTCAAGATGCGACCTTCACCTGTGTATTCCCGTTCCCAACAGCTTAAGAAATCAGACATCTTATTTACAGCACATAGTACAGAAACTCATTATGAACATTGAACTCTAAGAAAAAAACAAAAAACAAAATACACCACTTCACTGTTAAACAAAAAGATTAGCAGAGAACTCACTTGAAGATCTTGAACATCCAAATGTGTCTTTACCCTGCTCAAGATTTTCACGGTTTAGTGAGCATTCTTTGAGAACCAGTCATGGTGGGATTGTGCAAAAAACATGGGTCGAGTTTGTGTTGGGTGAAACAGTAAACAAAGTGTGACATCTAAAAGAAATTCATACCTAATGTAACAATCCGGCTCTGATTTCTCTTAAATTAAGTACTGGGATGTAAAACTAGTGGTAAGAACGAGAAACTAGAGTGGGTCGACTGCCCTTATCGTGATTTCATGATTTCTGCAGCATATTGACAAGATCATTCAGACCAGACGACAACCTGTCCGCTCTTGATTTCATGTTGCATTCGCAAGCTTTTAAATCTCTCACTCGCGTTTCTAAACTCGCATTTGCATCAAGCGTGCCACGTGTGAGCCGTCTCGTTGCCGTAAAGCAACAAAACAAGTCAAGTAAAATGCAAGCGATTCAACTCTAAGGCATCATGTGAACTAAAAATACATAAATCAAGCGCAGAGAAAGAGCGACTTTCCCACACTTGCAACAAAAACTATGTAGCGGATCTCTTAAAACCCTGGATAAATTACCATACATGGTTAGATAAAGCAAAGAAACACAAGAATACTGAAGTCATGATTAAAATGCTTGTACTCACAATCACATACACTCGAGTCCATTTGTTTCGTTCTCTTAGAGCGATGGTTTTCAAACGGGATGGTAAAGAAAGCGGATTACAAACGGCATTTTCTCTTGAGGCCACACATACACTCAGATCGTCCCTTGTTTGTCCATAAACAAGGTCGACGTGCAAGGCATATGTAAGATACATCCCCCGATTTCAATCAATACATTATAACACTTTTTAGGGCAGACAAATCAAAAAAAGGAAACATCTAAAGCACTTTTTTTGCATTAAAAGGGGTTAAAATGAAAAGTACACACAAAGTGAATGGAACAAAATTATCTAAATTTAAAACGATAAAATTAGCTTTTGTATGTAACTTTGCTTTCACATTCTCAAGGACCAACACCTAATCGAGGGGAATGAGGTAAACCCCACAGGGAATTCTGGGATGTTTCAGGAAGGGGAAAAACTAGTGACATTCATTTTACATCCTCCTTTTTAACATCATACTTAAAAGCCCTGGCGTAAAACGCAGGTTTCCTCTTTTGAAAATAAAATGCATTTGCTGGCTCGTTTAGATCTTTGAAGAACTGTGTTTATCAGCGGCCAACAGTCTTGTGTTTTACACCCTCCTTGCTTTAACTGTGGCCCTGCTATTGCATATCCTGCTGGATTCATGGGCACATGCAATGCAGCATGCTTGTGCAGTTGAGCGCAGGGTCTCGGAACGGTTTGCATGGGCGGAAATGACCCATTTCATACGGTTACCATCTTCGCAAGTTTCATGGGTGCGTAGGGGCATGGGTGCTTTAACAGGCAGAATAAAGGGGTTTCTGGGCCAAACTATAGATAGATAAACCACCCCAATGTTTGGATCGGGGAGGACAAGATAACGGGGACGGTGATTATAGAGTCAGTCTAGCTCTGCTTCTTAATGAAAGGGGTTCATGAGGTGCCCTGCCTCTTTTGCTGCTGCGCTCGGATCAGCTCCAGTTGCTTCTTGCACTGCTGGTAGTAGGTGGACAGACTCTTGTTCTCCTCTAGGAGCTTCTTGTGCTCCTGAGCGAGGCGACACGCGTTCTGCTGGTCCTTCTCATCCTGGTCCAGCTCATCTATCAGCTCTTTCCTGTAGAGATGGACATTAGAAAAGACTTTTATATCTAGTTTATACTGGTATTGTTATTCAGAGCAAATTATGCTTTACCACACACACATTGTTTTTTCAGTAACTAATAGTTTGAACAACAACTGTTAAAGGAAACGCCGGGTATTAAGACTAGCATAGCTTAATATGACAAATAATGTCTCTTACTGAAAAACAGCAGAAAACCCACAAAAGATTGACCTCATTTAAAAAAAATCCATATTGTTTTCTACGCATTTTGGACTATGGGGGGCGCCATTATTTCAGCGTCATAAAATGGTTGCACTCTGTGAACTATTGTTGCTGCCTGTTGCTATTTTTAACAACTCGGAAAATAAAATACTGATACAATGACCACAGCTACTGAAAGAGCTTACAGGTGGCAATGCATATAAGCGTATGCTTAAACCCAAAACCATGCCGTCGATTTTTCTCCACAAGGAATAGAAATATCCTTGGATATCACGTGTGGCTGCAGCGTCATGACAAGCGTCAGCATGTTTGCATCCTGCCAGGCTGGCATCTAGCTTTTCTTGTCTCTACCGTTTGTATGCTCTTTCAGAAGGTCTAGTGGTCTAGCAAAAGCAAGGCCTCAAAGGCATCAGAACTAAAGTGGAAAGAACAAAGACGTGGGATTTCAGGAATTTTTTTTAAATCGCCCACAGGCATCTTCCCATTCTTTTCTCCTCCTTTTATCACTAGGAAAAAAAATGAAGACTTGCATCGCGTCTCTTGTTGTCCTTTGACTGAAAATTACAACCAAAAGCTGCACAATGTGGCATCGTATCAGTAGGGATTGGTTTCGAAACCCGGTATTTAATTGGCCCCGCTGCTAAATTATAAAAGACCGGAATATCGATAAGCTCTGACGCTAATGGTTCTGCTATCGGTACTGGAGAGATTAAGAAAATACACATACATTTATTATTGTTTTGTATACATTAGGTTGCCAGTTCTATCTCTCCAGAGCCGCCAGCTGTTTGTATATTCAGTAATATTAGGACATGTGTCTACGATGCATTTTTGCTATTCGCAATTCAGAAGAGAGATCGCGCTCACGCAGAGGAGCCACAGAGCGCGCAATATGAACCCTGTTTAACTGTGATGAAGAGGACAGAACTAAACAATCAAACATCTGCTTACACTTTAGGCCTGTGGCTGTGATATGAAGCAAATTTTATTGTTGATTTCGACGTGAGCTTCCAAGGATCATAACAAAGAAGATAAGGTAAAACTATTCTCTTAACTTCATTACCTTTACAGCGGTGCGCATCCGTTCCTCCGTAAAACCCAAACTTGACGGCACAATTTGTGATTGTTGTAAAATGCAATCTTTAACGTTAAAATCAGAGTAATCCATGTAAAGAGACGTTGTTCCCCCGGCTGAACTGTGTGCGCGCGCTCCAAAATGGACAAGCAAATTACACTTTGGGCTTCGAGTGTGCGTCCAAATGATCAAACACACACACGTGTCAAAGTGGCTGGCTTGAAGAGTATTCATTTAAACACAGTTTATGTTTTGGATGCGAACAGCTGTGAGAAAATCCAATGCGTCATCACGGTCTCATGAAAGTGCGTATCAATACCACAAGTTTCTATGTGGCGTACTATTTATACCAAAAATGGACTTTGCGTGCATATGATACGCAATTATTTGTATTATTTGTATTTACGTATTATATGTACGCCAAAACTGCGTATCATATGCACGCCAAAACATTGCGTATCATGTGCACGTCAAAGCTGCATATCACATACAAGTGCTTTTACAAGTCGATGTTTTATATTAATTTCATTAAATTATATTTATTTTACATAACATGAAGCATTGTTAATTAAGCTCTTAATTTGTTTTGTTTATGTATAGCCTATATATGTTATATTGCATTTCAATGACCATAATTCTAGACCAGGGGTGGCGAACATCGGTCCTGGAGAGCTGCAGCCCTGCATAGTTTTGCTTTAACCCTAATCAAACGCACCTGAACAAGCTTATCAAGGTCTGAAGGGTTACTAGAAAGCAACAGCCAGGTGAGTTTTAATTAGGGTTGGAGCTGAACTCTGCAGGGCTGCGGCTCTCCAGGACCGGAGTTCGCCATCCCTGTTCTAGACTGTTGACTCCGTGTAATATAATACAACAGGTGGACTATACATGATAGCTTTGTGTGTATGTATTTTGAATAAATAGGCCAAAGATGAGCATCTTTATTTGGTTGTTTTTAGGCTAGTCATATCAATTTATCAAGTTTTTTTGTTTTGTTTTGGGTTGGACTATCCCTTTAATGAACAGTTTTGGTTCCCACTGAATTTCATTGTATGGTCAAAAATATGAATATGGAAATCAGTGGGAAACAATGTGTGTGTGTACATACATAACATACACAGTATACACACATTATGTAAACGTTTATTTTGGATGCGATTAATTGTTTGACAGCACTAGTACTTTGTCAGTTGTATTAGTTTTTTATGTTACATAAAAAGGTTTCATTTATTTTTATTTTATTTTTAAATTTCCTATTAATAATTTCAGTGCGTCATCTCAATCTTCAGTTAGCTGCCAAAGTAACATTTTAAAATTTTATTTAATAAAGTTTATCATCTAATATTTAGATTAACAGTTTTAGTTAACAATAATAAACCCTAAGGAAACCCAGGTTCACAATATGATCAGATTCAGATTCCTCACTTACTTTCTCTGTATGAGAAGAGCGATCTCTGTCTGCACCTTCAGGTACTCCTGTGCCATCTTACAGTGCTGCTCAAACACTGCCATTGATTCTTTGGAGTTTGGACACGGGGCTAGAGGCTGCAAACAAACACAGATTCATTCATCAAATGTCACCGCTTTTGGCTAATTAATCTGAAATGCAAAAGTGATATTTATACCAGCCGTGGCCTGAACGCCAAAAATATCAAAATGCCTCACTCTCAATTAGCGGCCATGTATTTATAACCGAATTACAACATATAAATAGCATTAAAACTGTAACCCAGACTTGATTTAATTAGAGGGCGGTTTTTGCATCTTGGGAATATTTTCTGAGAGAATGGATACCACAGCACCTTGGAAACAAAACCATCCACACCACAGATATAGACTAAACAGTTTCCATACATGTGAAGTCATACTTCACAATTAGCAATGCACCAAAACGAAAATTCTTCAAATGAATACTGGGCTGAAAACTGAAATAGAAAATGTCTGTTTTTGGTGGCCGAAATCAAACCAAATTCTGTATCGTATCATATCGTTCACATCTATACGTACGTACCTGTAACTGATGGTCCAAGGTCAGGTAGGCCATGGGGATGGAGTTATCTGAGCCATTGGTGTCTACAAGAATGAGGAAACATCAGAAAATCATCAATTGAGGACAGCAGATCTACAGATTTATTCAATCTGTATTACCGGTTATTTATAATATTTGATCTGAAGCAGCCCCCCTACTCAACGCTAGCGTTTTTTTTGTTTGTTGTGTAAGTCTGATAGTAAACTGTGGTAATCCGCAGAAAGAGAGTGAGAGTTCAGCAATAAATAGCAGAGTCTCATCTCAGTCCGGGACTGCGACTGTCAGAGAGAAAAGCGTCTTAAATCATTGATGATGCTTACGTAACGTCTGCCGCTCTGCCTGAGCCGTTTACAGTCACTGATACTGATTTACACACACAAACACACTGAGGACGTGAACTTTGAGGTCACACTGAGGTAATGCAAGCAGCGTTTAGAAATACCTTTACAAAAATGCCACAGTGATGTAATTTCAAACATGCTGAAAGATGTCATAATGCATCAACTATAACCCCAGCTGATTAGGTTATTAAACATTTATACAATCCATTTTTAAATATAGATGTGTATGTGTGAGTGTTTGATGGTTAGGAGGAAAACGGTAGACTCTACCTGTCCTGTCTGGTGTAATCATCCTCACACTGGGGCTGGATGATCTGCTATTGTTCCTACTGTCCTGTAATTGGTCAAACAATATTTCAATTAAAAATAACATTTAAAAAAATGATATTGACAATAAAATATTGTGGAAGACAACACTACGGATCCAAACATAAAGGGCCCACAGCCATTTACAATCATGTGATCATGTGTGCAACATCCTTACAATTCATTTTGAAACCTAAGGTTGTCTTAAGATTTTAATCGCTCTCACACACAGAGGAAATTATATCTTACATTAATATTTTTTAGTATGCAAGTTGAAATAAACCAATTCAAGGATGCATTAAAATGATCGAAAGCGACAGCGAAGACTTTTAATGTTTTAAACGAGTTCTATTTCAATACATAGTTCAATATAACAGTAATAATGCCGTTTCTTTTAGCTTTCCACTCTTCCTGGAAAAAAAAAAGCAGCAGCACAACTTTTTTCAACAATAACAATAATATTACTAGAGTAATGGCTGCTGAAAACTCATCTTTGCCATCACAGTAATAAATTACATTTTAAAATATTTGAAAGTAGAAAGCAGTTATTTTATTTATTTTTATTATTTATTTTATTTGTTTTTTTTTACAAAAAATATTTCACAACATTACTATTTTTACTGTATTTTTGATCAAATAAATACAGCCTTGCTGAGCTTAAAACATTTCAAAAGCATTTTCCAACAAACTTCAGTGTTATTTTAAGTTTATTTTTAAATTAGCTTTTATATTTTCAACTTTCATTTTACTTTTAATTTATTTTTCGTAATTCTGTCCTGTACTTTTCCTAGTTGCATTATTATTTTTTTTTTTTTATGTACTGTTTAGGTTTCATTTATTTTTATTTTATTTTTTTATTTCCTGCTTTAGTGCCAAAGCAACAATTTTAAATGTTATTTAATTAATTAAGTTTTTCCATCTAATATTCATATGGTTTTTTACATCTAGTACAAAAAGCATATGAGAATGGAGCATTTAGGTGGAGAAAAAAAAAAAAAAAAAAAAGGAGAGAAACTCTCAACCATCAACTGCCTAAACTTTGCATGAACTCCACTGTTTTCCCAAGAGTGCTGAGGACAAGTGTGAGGGAACAGAGCTAGATGATGATAGGATTCAACTGATCAAAAGGCCTCCTGGAGGAAATCTACACCCACAGCATCTCTGTCTCCTCTTACAAAACAGATCGTTCACTCTTTATTTTGTATTTGATAAACTATTGTGTCGTCCCAGTGCTTCATCAGATGTGAGAGTGCTTATTTCAGAAGAAGATATGAACGTTACCTGGCTGTAAAAATGCTATCGTAAAGATTCTGTCACATCTAAACTTGTCCCAGTTCTTTATCCACTGCACCAATGAAAGTGTAAAACTGAAGCATCCTACCTGACTGGACTCCGTACCAATGGCAGGAAGATCCTGCACTGAACTGCGTCTATGTGGCTCACAGGTTGCTGCAAAAAGAGACAGAGAAAGGAAGAAAAGAGGAATCTGATAAGTCTTATTGGTAGTGTATGAGCTCTCGCCCCAGGGCTGGAGCAAGAGGGATGTGACACTCAGACAGCTGCACTGATTAAATCCCCAATACACTACCATGACAGCATCTCCACTAACGTGACCTTCACGTGATCAAACCCCTCACAAGGCTGCCCCAGCAAAACACACACACACTCACACCTTACACCAAAATCAGCAGACCACACCTACAGAATCACACGGGCAGCTTGGCCTGCACTGATTGGACAGCTCCTATCATAAAATGTTTTTTTGGGTTTTGAAGTTAATGATTTTGTATTTATAGAACATAAAGCAGCAATGATGATAGGAGCTGTACTCCCAATCATGACTGTAGAAGATAACACAAGTTTACCAAAGCTTAGAAACAAACACACTCTCATCATAGGCACACTATAAATCAGGAAAGCATCTACCAGCTAATAGTAATAGTACCAGCAGAAATGAAATGCAACCATAAAAGAAAGATTGTGACTTACTAAATATGATTTACTATATGTACAGAAAAATACATGATGCAAATGATTAGGAGAAATGTTCCAGGTTATATACAATTTAGGCTCTACAAACATCATCTGTGGCTTTATTTCCAGAATAAAAACTTCCTGGTAATTTACTCACCCCCACGTCATCCAAGATGTTCAGGTCTTTCTTCAGTTGAAAAGAAATTAAGGTTTCTGAGGAAAACATTCCAAGATTTTCCTCTGTATAGTAGAGTTCAATGGGAGTCAATGGGTTGAAGGTCCAAATTGCAGTTGCAATGCAGCTTCAAAAGGCTCTACAAGATCCCAGCTGAGGAATAAGGGTCTTATCTATTGAAACGATAATTTTCTTAAAAATAAATAAATAAAAAATATATATACACATACATATATATGACTTCACACATTGCATAATCACGCTGGAAAGGTCACGTGTGGTTAGTTCTTCATCTGTTTACTCTGGTACAAAAATGTAGGGTATAGGGATGTTCATTTCATTTATTTTTCCTAACGGACAGCCGACGCTCGTTAAGTGATAATTAACCATTAACCAACAAGATTATTTTAAATTAGAATTTAATTATTTTGGAAAGAATAAGTGTCTGTGACCTGTTAAAAATGCCAAAATTTGTTTTCCAGAGATTAATTTTAGATGCGAAAAAAGCAAGCAAACAACAGAAACTGAAGATTCACATGGACACATCACGAACCTGCAGCGTTTCTGCGAATGGAGAAAACATAAAGATAGGCTATATATATATATATATATATATATATATATATATATAATGAATGAATAAGCCTATACAATAAATATTTTTACTTAAAACAAAAGAAAAAAACAGCAACAAGTAGTTAGTATGCAGATTTTTGGTTCATTTTTGTACTGCGCAAAAGAAAGACAGCTGAAAGCGGCAACCTATTTTTCTTTATTTTACAAAAGCACAAAGAATTTATTATTGTGAATCTACACAAATAAAAGAAAACCATTTAGTTTTGATTATCTGTATGACTAGGAGTCGTTTCCAATGTTCAAAGGGGAAAAAAATACACATCAAGTGATTGCTGTGATATGTCAAACAATTTGTTTTATGTGGATATTGCAATGTGAGTGAAGTACAAAACCAGGTTTACATAATGAATAATATTTTGGCATTCAAATACATCTCGAATACAGAAACATTTGGATTTGTGTCGTATAAGAGACCCAATGTTAGTTTCAGTTTCGCTTTAGCCTAAATTAATTTGTTTTGGCTTGTCGTTTATATTGCCACGCTTCTTATATTTTTCATTCTTGTTCTTTTCTGAATAATTCTTTTAAATTGAAAGGTTTTTTTTTTTTTGGAGGGGAACTAAAATAGCCTAGCCTGTTTATAGTGCTTGTAAACATTTTGCGTCTGCACCAGGTCCATTTATTTAAGAATAAAATGCACCTTAACGTTATAGGGTTACACGATTTATCTTTTTTTCCCTTAAAAATGCAATTTTATTTTATTTAAACCATCTAACAAATGGTTTAAAATATTGTAATAAATTACTGAACAAAAAAAATTAAATTAGCTTTTAAACTGTTTAACTGACTGCATTAATCGGTCAAAATTCTCTCTCATTTTCTCTTCCAACTTTAAAATTGTCCAACATTTTTGACTTTCTTTGCATGTTCGCTTTGTAAACACTGGGTCGGTACTTCCGTCCTACATCATGAGTGACATACGTAAGTCGAGCTAGTGTAAGATGAGTATTTGTGGTTTTAAAAACAATAAAATAAAATAAAAAAAAGAAAATGACCATTCGTTTTGCTAGAAAAGACCCTTATTTCTCAGCTGATATTGTGTAGAGCCCTATGAAGCTGTATTGAAACTGCATTTGGACGACTTGGATAAATTTACAGTTTTCAACCCGTTGGCTCCCATTGAAGTTTACTATATTGAGAAAAATCCTCTAAATATTCCTTAAAAACATTAATTTCTTTTTGACTGAAGACAGAAAGACATGAACATCTTGGATGACATGGGGGTGAGTAAATTGTCAAGAAATTTTTATTCTGCAAATGAACTAATCCTTTAAAACCTGAAGGATGAATTAAACTGACTGTCTATAGTCATCAACTGTATGCCACAGATACTGCAGATAGTCCCTAATTTGCAGTTAACCAGTATTACTGCTTTAGATGTCATCTCTCTTAAGCAATGATATCAGTCCATTCAAGAAGCCAATTAAATTAAAAATAAAATGTTACAACAAAAATGGTAGAAAAAAAATTAATACTCTAATGAATATGCCCTTAACTCCTCCTATTATTAATAATGATTGTCACTGATGAGGTCAATTTCATGTCAAAATGATTATGAGAATAACAAAAATGATTGACAGGTTAAGAGCGTGCATGCAGGAGGGATACAATTCTGATGCAAATCAGATTTTCTCATTGTTCCACCAAATTAATAACCTCTTCATCATGCAACTCCTACTTTGAACTATTTCTTTTTTTCCCAATCCACAATCCTTCAACGTCCCCATTTCCTTCAGCTTTATTAGGGATGATGAAGATAATAATAGCGATGACCCTCAATGTGAAGGAGATTTATCACAACCACATCCACTGAATTAATGAACAAGTTAATGAACGTGTGTGTATGGAGGAGGGAAGAACAAAAAGCAGAGCATTTGGCGATATCCTTTCTGCAGGCGAGACATGGACGAGCTAGTGTACGACCACAGAGAGAGACACACACACACAAACACACGCTGGCTGATCCTCTTTCACCTGCTACAAAGCCAAACAGGAAGACTGAGGCAGGCATATCAATCCACATCCCCATTCCCACACATGCTGATCAAGTGAATCACTTTAAATCACTGCTTATGGGATTTTTCTGATTTACTATTCATGATTATTTTTTAATAGCATTAAAAAGGTGCCTCTAGTGGTAAGAGGCAGAAGCAGTCATGGGGATAGAGTGTGAAAATCATTGCCTGCAGTTTACTACAATCAAAGAGCACAGAGAGAGAGAAAATTGATTGGAATGGTTGTTACTCCAGGATCACTATTAGCCGTCAAATCTGACACAAAAATATTTGTTGGAAAGATTAGCTGGACATA
>JAHKKF010522386.1:4815-25803 GCA_019740295.1 Labeo calbasu
CAGCTCACCTCTTCGTGACCTTCCAACGTCCAAGAACTGACCTGTCGCAGGCAGGGTCCTGCAGCCAGGCCTTTCCTCAGTGGAGCGGCTGAGTGTCTTGAGAACGTTGGGACAGTGCTAGTTTCCCCTAGGGGAAAGGACGCTACGGAGATCACAACCTGCCCAGAGGGGGGGTAAAGAGTGAAAATATGTTAGTGAAATGATCTGAGGTGGGCTCCACCCCAGGGGAGACTACCACTAAATTCAGAACCTAGAGACAGGAATGTCTCAGGGGAAACACCGCATCACAGAGAAATATAGGTGGAAATTACACACATGGGGCCGCATGAGGAGCCACTACATNTGGGGGCACTAATCCAACCAAGAGTTTGCAAAAAGCCACTTACCTAGCGTTGGATTCTTATAGCGAGTTCCTCCGCTGAACTTCAGCTACGTCCAGAAATGCCAGTGATGGAAGGGTTGTTCAGGGTTCACGTCAGGAAACCTACTGATTGTAAGGAAGCGTAATCACCGTGAGGGGAAGCGCTATGGCAAGCTCTATACCTGTCCAGTGTCCTGAGTCAAAGAGCTTGCGTTCAAGACTCTAGCAGACACTGGTTCCATGCGTAGGTTGTAAAATCTGGCAAATATGTTAGGTGTAGCCCAACCTGCAGCTCTGCAGATGTCTGTTAAAGAGGCCCCATTTGCAAGAGCTGCCGAGGCAGCGACACCCGTGGTCGAGTGGGCTCTCACTCCCAGTGGGCAGGATAACCCTGTGGCCTGGTAGGCCAAACGGATTGCATCCACAAGCCAGTGGGAGATCCTTTGTTTGGAGCTGCTCGGAACTCAAAGAGTTGCTCGGAACGTCTAAAAGGTTAAGTGCGTTTCAGATAAAAGTGCAGGGCACGGACTCGGCATAATAAGGTTAGGTTGGGGTCACCTTCCTGAGAAGGGATAGCTTGCAAGGTAACCACCTGGTCTCTGAAGGGTGGTGGTGGGTACCTTGGGCACGTATCCAGGCCGGGGTCTCAGGACCACGTGAGAGTCCTGAAGGACCACAGCAAGATCCCAAGAGGGGACGAGATTCGACCTGGTAGGGTTCAACCTCCGGGCACCTCTAAGGAATCTGATAACCAAATCGTGCTTCCCCACCGATCTGCCTTCCACCAAGTCATGATTGGCTGAGATAGCCGCTACATGAACCTTGAGTGTCAAAGCAGACAGATGCCTATCCAGGCCTCCTTGGAGGTAGGATAGCACAGATTCGATGCCACATCTCCGTGGGTCCTTCCCCTGGGAAGAACACCAGTTCACAAAAATGCGCCATTTTAGGTCATATAGCCGCCTACTGGAGGGGGCTCTAGCCTGTAGCAGGGTGTTCACCACTCAAGGTGGGAGGTCTCTGAATTCCTTCTGGTTGCGTCCAGGGACCATAGGTGGAGGTTCCAAAGATCTGGACGTGGGTGCCAGATTGTGCCCTTCCCCTGAGAAAGGAGGTCCTTCCTCAGAGGAATGCGCCAGGGAGGGACTGATGAGAGGAGCACAAGGTCTGAGAACCAGGTTCTGTTGGGTCAGAACAGGGCTGTCAGAAGAACCTGTTTTCTGTCCTCCCTGACTTTGCACAGGGTCTGTGCAATGAGGCTCACCGGGGGGAAACGCATACTTGAGTAGGTCCCTCGGCCAACTGTGTGCCAGTGCATCTATACCGAGGGTGGCCTCGGTTAGACCGTACCACAACTGGTAGTGAGTGGACTCCAAATCTGCTGGATCGTCTGAGGGTGGAGCCTCCACTCGCCCCCAAGCGAATTCTGTCGTGACAGAGCATCGGCCACCCGATTGAATTCTCCGAGAATGTGAGTGGCACGGAGAGACTTGAGTCTATGTTGGCTCCAGAGTAGGAGATGGCGGGCCAGTTGTGACATGCGAAAGGAGCGGACACCGCCCTGGTGGTTGATGTACGCCACAGTCGCTGTGTTCTGTCTTGTGAATTGGATCACATAGCCGAGTTGAATGGTCCTGAGAAGCCAGCGAGAGGGATTGGGGAGGTTCAGCCAATCTGGAGTGGGGGTGTTGTAGCTGGCAGAACGACCTGTGGCTGGAGGTAAGAAGCCCTGAAAACCACTGACTGTTCTGCCTGGCGAGTTCGTCTGGAGGAGGCCAATCAGAGGATCTCCCTGGTGGGGGAGGTCATCTGAACGAACTCGTTGTTTCAGAACATGGGGGAACACAAGGGGTGTGCCCGCACATTCTGATTGGAGGAAACAGCGTCCGGCTCCTCAGGGCCTGCGCTGTGACCTTCGTAGCTTGGAGAGCATAGTCGGTCATGGAACGCAGCTCCTGCAGTAGCTCTGGATCAGGAACACCCTTGTGCAGATCTTTCAACACCTTGGCTTGGTAATAAAAGATCCAGTCCGTACTGAGATGAACTTTCAAAATCATCCGAAAGCTCGACCGGTGAGCACACAGGGTGAGTGGTTTGCGGGGCGAAACATCACTCGTTTCCCTTCCCTCTTCTCCAACACACATCACTGCGGCCTCATACCCGGAAGTAGAAGGACCGGAACGGGAAGCAGCTGGAGCGAGCCACGATCTTTTAGCAAAGAACGCGGCTCTCGAGTGGAGTGTACTCAAGGGCATGTCCTTACAAGCCTGACAGTTACCCTCAACGAGCACTGCGTCAGCATGTGCACGACCGAAACAGTGAACACAGCGATCGTGCCGATTGTTAAAGGAAAGGTGAAAACCGCAAGCAGAAGGACACGGACAGAAAGGCATTATGAAAACACACAATCCGTTCCGTGCAGCTCTTTTAGAGAAACTTTGCTCTTTCAGAGGAGAATCTTCTCTTGTTGATCGCCGTCGAAGCACCCAGGGGACTCTCACAACACTTAACTGTGTTGGAGAAGAGAGAGACAGCTGCCCGTGCCGTAGATCCAACGATGAAGAGGTGAATGATGCCGCTTCTCACACAGAGGTGCTGCATTCGGCTCCGAAAAACAGAAAGAGTGAGCAGATCCCGCGGTGCCCTATTTATACCCGGATGTCCGGGGCGTGGCCAGCAATGCAAAATCTGCACACCCAGTTTCATTGGCCTTTTCTCAAAGTTGTCAGAGGTGTTTGGGCTCCCAAGAGCGACCCCCTAGTGTCGTATACTTGACACAAAACGAAGTGAACGACAGAATGGGAACAAGATTGTTTTGCTTACCCCATTTGCAGATTATTTTGCTTGCTAGCTCATTTTGTCATTAGAAGTCAACAGATAATTGTAAATTATTCCATAGTATTACAAAACAAATCAGACATTACAGTTTAAAATGGAGTTAAAATGTTAAATGAATAAAAATTTCCTGAAATTAAATGAGTGCTTTAATTCACCATTGGATCTTCTGCAGTGAATGGGTGCCGTCAGAATGAGAGTCCAAACAGTTGTTAAAAACATCACAGTTATCCACAAGTAATCCACAACAATCCAGTCACGTCTTGAGAAGTGAACATCTTGAGAAGACATCATTAATCTGTCTTTGACTCCATAATCCATAAAAATGCTTTCTCCAGTGAAACAGTGGTCTGGTCTGAATCAGGAGAGAAATCTGCACAGGATTATGGACTATTTTGGATGGAAGCAGATGTTCAAAGATAAAACAGCTTGGTGTTGGATTTGTTTCTTACAAATACACGTCTGTCTTCTCAAGACATTAACTGATGGACTGGATTGTTGTGGATTACTTGTGGATTATTGTGATGTTTTTATCAGCGGCACCCATTCACTGCAGAAGCAACATTGTTCACACTTTATATTAAGTGGCCTTAACATTAAATACTTGCAAGACTTTGGATTTACTGTGTAAATTACCACATCCACTGCTAATAAGTTTCATGTTAATTGAGTACTTAATGCATAATTACAATTCACCAATGTGTATGTACATAATAGGAAAGTGAAAATGACTTCTATGTAAGTGTTACTTCATACATCTCATTTTTTTTAAATAAGCATTCAAGTTGTTGAATATTAAGCAGAACATAAGTATTTGTCATTGGAAAAACAAAAGCAAAGCACACTTATGGACACGGGGTCACTGGCGCCCCTCGGGCCCCCTTTAGTAGTTGCTGGTAGAAATAAATGCTGTCACACACTGTTTGCCATTTTGAAGTTGTGGAAACAAGACATGCTGGGAAATGTGTTTGGTGTGAAACAGACATATGAACTGCTATGAGCAGTTGGAGTTTGTTTGGCTCATCCATCTGCTTTTTTTTTGGCCGCCTGTCTTGGTTGTAGTCAAGCACAGACGGTTGTATGTGGCCGCCGCTCTGCCTCGCTCGCTCAGGGTGGGTGAATCAGTGAAGCGGGCCGGGCCGGGCTCTGCTGGGGGACAGATTGGCCTCCCCCCCGGTGGGCCGCAGGGGACAGAGACCCAGCCAAGGCCCCGGGCAGAGCCGCCTTCCTGTTTGCTCACTCATACCTGACCTGCTCAACAGCACTTCCACTCCCTGAGCGCTGCACGCTGAGATGAGTCCGAGGATGAGCTGAAAATCGCAGGAAAGAGCTGATACAAAGACCCTGATGAACCGTGATAAAGCCAAGAGATGAAGTCAGGATTAAGCAGGGCTGGGCCATAAACAATCACGTCGAGATTATGATCAAATTGATGTCGATAACGATGATAAGGTGGCTTTTTAATTGACATAGATTAATCTAACAGCAGCTCTGACATATCGCTAATAATGCTCACAGTGTTTCATTGTCTGCATCTCAATATACGAGGACATAAACACACAAACTTCATCTCCAGAGCTGCTTTACATTGTTTCATTTGATAAAACCTACCATCAAATACACACTGAAACTCAAGATCTTCATAACAATTGCCAAAACAAAAGTTTGGATTGAATTAAAGAAATTATGATATAAATATAATACTATTGTATTCTAAAATGTACTTCTCAAACTAACAATATGTGTGCTTGTGCACTGTAAAAAACAATTTGTTGAGTCAACTTAAAATTTAAAAAGTTCAGTCAACTTGAAATGTTAAGTTGAAATTTGAGTTGACTCAACTTAAAATTTTAAGGCAGCTGGGTAACAAATTATTATTATTATTATTATTATTATTATTATTTTAAGATGACTCAACAAATTGTGTTTTTTGGGGGTTTTTTTACAGTGTATGTGTTTATTTTTTTATGATTATTTTTAAGGAATATTATAAAACAGATTCTTTTTCATCCACGTTTTCATCCAAGTACTGTTGTGCATCAAAAAAAAAAAGCAGTGTTTTGTTGCGAATAAATAATATTTTAATTTGATTAAATAAAAAAATAAAAATAAATAAATAATAAAAAATAACTCATTTTTAAAGTTTATTAAGTTATTTAATTTGACACCATTTTTTTAAATATTATTTTAAATAAATAACATGAAAAACAATTTAGGGGAAAATAAAAAGTGTTGCACGTGACTAAATTTAAAGGCAGCTATTTGAGTTTAATTGTGAACAAACAAGTTATGTTTACATTCATTCTCAAGGTTTAACAAACATCTGTAAAGCATTTGCTTCCTCATTAATTGTAAACATCACGGTAAATAATGATATTGTATAATACTGGAAAAAAAAAAATAATAAAAACTGTGATAATTTTGTTTGGCCATATCGCCCATTAAGCTGTAAATGTTTACTTTCATAATTGCACCAAATATCGTTTTTGTCCTATACGCAGTAGTCAATGAAAATCTCTGCAGTCAGTTTTCAAATAGATATTTTTCATTTAGTAAAGGAATGCAGATGCATTTTGATCAATATAAGGTATCGGCAGTCTTTTTAGTCTGTGGATCTTAGTCTCGATCGATGTTTTTTCTCACAGTAAATCTGGAGAACAGAAGGAGTGACTGTCCTAGTTTTCACGTCCCTATCTGTCATTTGTCTGGTCTTTCTGGGTGTCCACCTGTGCTGTGTGATTTCTGGGACACTGACCAAGTGTTAGTGCGAGTGCTGGGGCACATGGGTAAATGTGGACTGACGCGCTGCTGCTCTCCTGTGGTGGACAGGAAACTGTGGATGTCAGACGCCAGAGCTCTGATCTCACAATACCCTTGTGAAAAAGAGGTGTGCTTTATCGTACTGCATGCGCACTTGTAAGTGATATCCTACCATTGTTGCCTTCAAGAGCCATTTCTGTCTAATTTAACTCACTGAAATTGGATTTGCCGGTATAAATTACTGTATAAAGGTTGGTTCAGTGATGTTAAAAATATTTTTAACTTGAATAAAACCAGTTCATTTATGTATTACCATTTTTTTTTTTGATGATTTTGATGATTTTTTTGAAGCCCACCTTAGTGTAGTTTACATGTCTAATTAAATGTTTTACTTTAAAGTACATTATAAATCATGTTTTAATAATTGCATTTAATATAAATTGAAAGTGGAATGTAATATACGTGCATACAAAATATACATACTGCAATGTAATTACACCTTAATATAACCTTAATACGGTTATATTAACGTGTAATTACATATTAAGGGGTAATTACATATATATATATTAAGATAGCAGACTTTACAATGACCCAAAGCCTCCATTGCTGTAATCGAATTCATGTCTCATAAAATTGGTAGAAAATATATTAAAAACTATTTTACTGGTTTACTGGTATGAAAGCAAACTCTTTTCTTGTGATGTTTGGCTAGATGATGTTTTTTTCAGCGGTCCGGGAATTTAGGTCAGCATGATGCAATCACAGCTGAAGAGTCAGTAACTGGCCTCCTAAACAAGATTAAACAGTCTTAGCCATAGCCTGCTAGAAATGATGATGGATGGAGATATGAGGAGGAGGGCTTTAGCTGAGCTATCATTTGAAATACATCAATGTATTCCTGTATTATGCAACTAAAGTAGCATTTTGAATGCTGAAACCTTACATTTCAAGTAATCTTCCAGGTTAACTACATTGTCAAACTCTGAGGTTGCCAGTGTGGAGCACACTCACTTATGCTATGTTTAATTTCGGTTGCCTCTAGACTGAGTCCACTTTATTAATTGTCATTGGCGACGCAGCTTTCAACTTAAGTTTTGTGATGGCATCTGTGGTGGCAAATCAAATTGTAGGGGAGGTCAGGGCTACTCAAAGCCGCCCATCTGCACACTTCCTTTTTGGAAAATATGTCGAGGACACCTACACATTATACATTCTTCAGACAGTTAATGCCTGATTTAGCATGATGCCAGGAAGGATACAGAGAAGGGATGTGACTGTATGGCATTTGGGAAAAATGTAGGCAAAAATGCAAAAAAAAAAAAAAAAAGGTAGAGATTTTAAACTTTCTACTTCAGTAGCCTTTTGTGCTTGTATTTTGACCTACAGCACATGCAATTTTCCCATTGTTTTTTTTACGAACTGTTTATCATCATCCTCACAGCTCATAATATCCTCCTCTGTACGATGACATTTCCCTTTTAACATGTTTTCATGTAATTTCTTCCTGTCTGCTTCCTTCTATAGAGTGACCACACCAGTAAGTATGTTAGATATCTGCAGTGCTTTCGGGATGAGTTCACTAGCTAAACCTCTCAATTTTAACAGAAAGAAAATGTCTGACAATCTGTCAGCAATAAATATTTAAACATAATAAGTCAAAATTATGTTATAATGGTTCATCTTCAGTCATGGAAATTCTTTGTGTTATACTTCGGAGAAAGGAAAGAAAGAAAGAAAGAAAGAAAGAAAGAAAGAAAGAAAGAAAGAAAGAAAACCTCAGAATTTGTTATAGTCAAGTAAATAGCTTGTTTCAATAATATTTATGGTTTGGTTCCACCAAAATTTCTGGTTCTACCGTAAATTTTGATTTAATATATTAAAAAAAGAAGAAAAAAAAAACATGAAAAAGTAAAAAGATGAATTATTATACAAATAAAAACACAAACCAAAATGTTACTTAATGTAGGTCAACATAATTAATTTATACTTAGAATATATACTGAATATATAAAGAAAAGCTGTATTAGTTATTATATGATTATATGAAAGTAGAATTTAAAAAATATGAAAAAGTAAAAAGATTATTTATGTAAACACAAACCAAAATGTCACTTCATGTATATATATATATATATATAGGGCCCCTAAATGGCTCTAGACTGTCAGGTTTAAAAGATAATAAAGATAATAAAAACCATATTTTACAGTTATTTTGCATGTGCTTTTTTCTTTTACTCTCAATTGCTTCTGAGTATGAGCGTGATTTCGTGGTGGAGCACCTTTATTTAACTGTTGGATGAAGCATCCGCAGCTATTCAGAGCTATTAAAGTGCATTATTCCATTTCCAAGCACTCAAAGCTGATGTCAAAAGTGTTTCCAGCTGTGCAGAGTGGTTTCTTTGAGAGCTGCATACACTGTATGCTTTAAAAAAAAAAAAAAAAATCCTGCACCAACGTCAGCCCATAAGATGGAGGTCTTCCTCTCTGGAAGTGGCAGGATGTTGGACAGTGATGCTCAGGAAGGCTTTGGCAGGCCAACAAAGACAGACCCTCATCTGTAGGGTGTAGGTTTTCAGGACCAGCATCCCCTTTGGCAGGCACACAGAGGCCGCTGCCATGAGCCGGGGATGAGGACCCATGAGACTCTGGCTTTTATTTACTCAGGCGGCTAGCGTCCTGCACATTTCTCGTCTGAGTGAAGGAAGGAAAAAACAAGACAAGTAAGAGAGACAAAAACATGCTGTCTTTTTGCCCTGACTCTGATCCCATCAGTCAGTGTTCACACTCTTGTCTGTGAGCACTAGACAAAGCTGACATTGATCTTAAAACGTGTTAAATCGCAATTGGACTGTGAGGTTCGCTGATCAGAAGTACATTACTTGTGTATTTCATTGTATCACATTTTGTCTAAACATTGCTTGTACATTTAGTTCAGAATGTTCCAAACTGTGCAGTCAATAGGACAGGGAGAATTATTCAGAATATGTATCTTGGGCTGAGCTGCGTGAAGCTGTGTGTTCAGAGGAACAGCAGGTCAACCTGCATTGTTATCTGTTTCCTGAAGATACGCTGCCAAGGGTTAAGTGCTCATAAATGCATGTTGCCGTGGCAGATCCTGAGGTAGAAACAATGGAAGAGACATGAATATGTGAGTAGGTTGCTTGAAGATGTCTCATAAATCCTGCCCGTTTCCCCTTGTTTTTCTCTTTCCCAGCAAAGCCGTTTGGCAGTTTTTTTGGTTGGCAGTTGACTCCGTTATTTAAAGGGATATGAACAAAAATTGGGTTGATTGGTTATCTGAAAAACTAGCTGGTTTTAAGCAAGGCCTGTATAATTAGGTTGCATTATGTGCACCAGCATCCACCAGATGTTTCTTATAAACTAATATATAGATGTGACCTTTTGTTTAGTTAAACAGTAATCTTCTTTTGAAGTCCTGAATGCAAAATGATGCTCTTTAGTATAAGCTTGGACTCATGGGGTGATCCTTGATCTGCACACAAAAGTTTATAACTGAAATATTGTGAGTGCACAACATCCAACAGTTTGAGGCTTTTTTATACTGCACTTATTTTAAGCTGGTCATTTGTCTGTTTTGACAGTCACCTGGGAGTGTGTACCTTACTACAACAAATCAGAACCAGACTCCAAAAAATATTCAGTCCTAAAATGTGACCCTGGACCACAAAACCAGTCTTATGTTGCACGGGTATATTTGTAGCAATAGCCAAAAATACATTGTGTGGGTCAAATTTATAGATTTTCCTTTTAAGCCAATAATCATTAGAATATCAAGTAAAGATCATGTTCCATGAAGATATTTTGTAAATTTCCCACTGTAAATATATCAAAACTTAATTTTGATTAGTAATACGCATTGCCAAGAACTTCATTGGGACAACTTTAAAGGCGATTTTCCCAGTATTTAGATTTTTTTGAACCCTCAGATTCCAGATTTTCAAATAATTGTATCTCGACCAAATATTGTCCTTTCCTAACAAACCATACATCAGCGGAAAGCCTATTTATTCAGATGATGTATACATCTCAATGTCAAGAAATTTACACTTATGACTGATTTTGTGGTCCAGGGTCACATATGTGTGTGTTTTTAATACACATTTCATGGGGTGTACTTACTTTTTCATAACAGGTCATTTCAAGTCTAACAGTCATTGTTGAAGGCAGAGAATTTGTACAGAAGTGGTGATTTGATGATTATGAATTAAATGTAAAGAATTAAGAGAATAAACCTATTAGATTGATTTATTCCCAGTGCTATTAGCACTTTAAATGACAACATGTTATCAGCATGACAAAATGCTCAGAAGGTGAGAGTTTCCTGTCTCAACTATTTGAGAACTGCACACCACTTTAAATACATGTCAGCTACAAATACGTATTAAAACCATTAGTTGACCTTACTGTCGTCTGCCAACCAACTATTGGATTAGCCTTTTTTATACTGAAGTAAGGAAATTTCAATGGTTTGTAGTGGCAGGTCACCTTTTGAATTGATTACATTGTTGAGTTACATTATTGGGTTATATACTTCAGGTATACTGTATATCCACAGCACACAATAAATTATTAAAAACATGATTACTTTGTGTCAACCTACCTTTAATGTCCATGGTTCACATTGAAGGTGACCTATTATGACCCTATTTCCAGAATAGGGCTGCAGCTTTACAGCTTGTACCTCAGATACTCTGCCTGAAAACATCTGTTTGGTTTTGATTACCGTGTCTGTCATGCTGAAAACATGCGCTTTAAAGCCATATCAGTTTAAACTTCTGATAAATGGTTTTTGGAGCGTACACATCCAAAGCACGCACACAGAAAACTGCATAAGAGTACTAAACTAAAGTTCTCTTTCATGTCTTATTGTGCTTAAACAGGTAAACCGGTGGGTAATATACAGTAAATAAATCAATAAGTCCAGAACGGATAGCGTGGTTTGCTCAAAGTTTTGCCATGGCATTAAAACTGGTACATAGTTGTTGCTAGTGAAAACAAAATGGCAGCGCTGTGGGTGGAAATGAGCAGATTAATGGGTGGTAATATTATAATAAGATTCCCTTTCTATGTCACATTTGATGCACATAGATGCACTGGGGACCCTATTATAGTCAGATAAATTATAGTCAGATATAGTCAGATATGCATGATTTACGTAAAATACTGCATGCAAAAAAGAACAGCTTATGCTACACCCATATTAAAGGTGACATCATTCACACAATGCTTGTCAGGAAGGAGCATTTAGTCCATGCTCCAAATCATCAGGAAATAAAAAAACAGTTTGACCTGCTGTTCCTTTAAACACACATATCTAAAGAGTGGGTCAGTAACATATCAATGAATCTAGTCATTTGTCTACAGCATACTCACAGAAGCACCTTGTTGCATCTCTATGCCACCAAACAGTAAAGAGGTAACATATTAGGTTTTGTCTTCTGGTTGTTTTTGACAGATGGAACTGATGTAGAAGATGACCCATCCTGCTCTTGGCCAGCATCGTCGCCATCTAGTAAAGACCACACATCTCCAGGCCATATCGATGAATATGAATATGGTGAGGATGAAGGAGGTGCAGGCCTACCCTACCCATGCCAGTTTTGCGCAAAATCCTTCAGTCGTCTGAGCTTCCTTAAGTGCCACGAGCAGAGTCACAGAGATAAACTTCCTTTCAGCTGCACATACTGCAGTCGCTTGTTCAAGCACAAGCGCAGCCGTGACCGACACATCAAGCTTCACACGGGTGACAAAAAGTACCACTGTGGAGATTGTGACTCTGCTTTCTCACGCAGTGATCATCTAAAGATCCATATGAAAACACACGCTGCCAACAAGCCCCATAAATGCCCAGTGTGCCGTCGGGGGTTCTTGTCCACCAACTCGCTTCACGGACACATGCAGGTGCATGAACGCGGGAAGGATGGAGCAAATACAAGGTCCCCTCAAGAGTGGAGGTTAAAAGAGACACGCAAATGCAGCCGCTGTGAGGAGGGTTTCGACATGCCCGAGGAACTGCAGAAGCACATTGCAGAAAGTCACCCAGAGTGCTCTTCTCCTGTAGGAGGGAGTCTAGAACCTGGTCTGCAGTGCATCTACTGCCATGAGCCGTTCAGTGATGAAGGAACACTTCTGAGCCACATTGATCAGTTGCATGGGAGAGATAGAAAGAGCAACACATGCACTGTGTGTTCTGAGCAGTTCCCCACTGTAGAGGAGCTCTACACTCACATGGATATCCACCAACTTCCAGAGTCCAGCAATAGCCCCTCTGTGTTGCCCGTAGGGTATACTTCTGTTTCAAGCACTACCCCAGACTCTAACCTTTCGGTTGACAGTTCGACCATGGTGGAGGCCGCTTCTACAGTGCCCAAGACACGCGGGAGAAGAAAGAGGGCCACCCATAATAACATGTATGGGCGATCTGCCAAACAGCCAAAAATCGAATACAGCTGCATTTACTGCAACAAACAAGTTTTCTCAAGCCTCGCTGTGCTGCAGATTCATCTTAAGACCAAACATGTTGACAAGCCGGAGCAGGCTCATACCTGCCAGTTTTGCTTGGAGATCCTTCCCTCGCTTTGTAATTTGAACGAGCACCTGAAACAGCTCCACAATGCCAAGGATCCCTCAGGTGTACTTACTAACCTGTCTGATGACCTGCTGCAGTGCAACTTCTGCCCAGAGGTGCTTGGAGATCTTAATGCTCTGCAAGAGCACATACGGTGCTCCCATGGCTTTCCAAATCCAGTCGCCAAAGAAAGCAATGCATTCTTTTGCCCCAAGTGCTTTATGGGATTTTTGACTGAGGCCACTCTAGAAGAACATGTTAGGCAGACCCATTGTGACTCTGGAAGCGTGCAGTTTGACTCTCCTCTAGCGGTCACTCCAAAAGATCCCATTGTGGAGATCTACTCCTGCTCTTACTGTACCAACTCCCCCATTTTTAACAGTGTCATGAAGCTTAACAAGCACATAAAGGAGAACCACAAGAACATTCCTCTTGCTCTGAATTATATCAACAATGGGAGAAGATCTCTGCGGGTCCTCAGCCCCTCATCTCCAGTCTCTGTAGAACAGGCCTCACTATTCAAACAGAACAGCTCTTCCTTATGTTCAAGCGAGTTTATTTGTAACCAGTGTGGCGCTAAGTACACCAGCTTAGACCTTTTCCAGACACACCTGAAGACCCACCTTGATAGTGTCGTGCCACAGCTAACTTGTCCACAGTGCAACAAGGACTTTCCTAACCAGGAGTCTCTTCTGAAACATGTGACTGTTCATTTCACCATCATGTCCACATACTACATCTGTGAGAGCTGTGACAAGCAATTCACATCTGTGGATGACTTGCAGAAGCACCTTCTAGATATGCACACCTTTGTGTTTTTTCGCTGCACTCTCTGCCAGGAGGTGTTTGACTCTAAAGTGTCAACTCAACTCCATCTTGCGGTGAAGCACAGTAATGAGAAAAAGGTTTACCGATGTACTTCCTGCAACTGGGATTTCAGGCATGAGGCTGACCTTCAAATACATGTCAAACATAGTCACCTTGAAAATCAGGGTTGTTCACACCGTTGCATCTTTTGCGGTGAGTCCTTTGGCACAGAAGTCGAGTTGCAGTGTCATATTACCACCCACAGCAAGAAGTACAATTGTCACTTTTGCTGCAAAGCCTTCCATGCTGTTTATCTGCTAGAACGTCACCTTCGTGAAAAACACTGTATGTTTGAGGGAAAGACCCAGAATTGCAGCACCAATGGATCCACATCCGGTAGCGGTGATTCAGTTGCCAAAGATGATGGAGACTTACAGGCTTTTCTGACCAACAGCCATGGTGGCACTGGTGCAGGGGAGTCTCATAACAGTCGGGATGGCAGCGAAGAAGACTTTGACACCTCAGAGGTCATGTACAGCTGTGACATCTGTGGTGCATCCTATACCATGGAGTCCCTCCTAACCAACCACCAACTTCGTGACCATAACATTCGACCAGGAGAGAGTGCTATGCACAAGAGAAAGGCAGAAATGATCAAGGGAAACCACAAATGCAACGTCTGCTCTAGAACCTTCTTCTCGGAGGGAGGACTTCGGGAGCACATGCAAACTCACTTAGGACCTGTCAAACACTACATGTGTCCTATTTGTGGAGAGCGCTTCCCGTCCCTACTTACTCTTACAGAACACAAGGTCACTCATAGCAAAAGCCTAGACACCGGAAGCTGTCGGATCTGCAAATTACCTCTGCATAGTGAGGAAGACTTCCTGGAGCACTGTCAGATGCATCCAGATTTGCGCAATTCCTTGACTGGCTTCCGCTGTGTGGTCTGCATGCAGACTGTCACATCAACTCTAGAACTCAAGATCCACGGCACCTTTCACATGCAAAAGACTACAAATCAACCAACTCCATGCTCAGCTGCCACAGAATTTCAACACAGTCAAAGCCAGAAAGTCTTCAAGTGTGCTGCATGTCTCAAAGAGTTCCACTCTAAGCAGGACTTGGTGAAACTTGACATTAATGGCTTGACATATGGTCTTTGCACGCTATGTGTCAACGCTGCTGGTAGCAAGAGCTCGACTGTAAATGGAGGAAAACTGTTGCATCAAGCGGCTCAGACCTCAATGGGTACTGCTGCTGGATGGACCCAAGGGGAGAGCCTTAGCCCAGGTCCTGTGAAGGGAAAGGCTGTCTGTTCTTCCTCATCATCTTCATCAGTATCACCCTCTATTTCCAAGACCCGCTGTTCCAGTTGCAATGTTAAATTCGAGTCAGAGGCAGAGCTTCAAGCACACCTGCAAACAGTGCACAGAGACCAAACACCAGAAGCTGCTCTGTTACGGACCCCCGATGGCTCCCCCATGTCACGAGTTAGCCCAACCCAAAGTGATGAGGTAAGGTGTCCCTTACAGTAAACCTACAGTGCATGCTTAGTACAATATAAAAAAAAAAAATACAATTGTCATTAATTACTCACCCTCATGTAGTTCTGGACCCATAAGACATTCACTCATCTTTGAAACACAAGTGAAGATATTTTTGATGAAATCCAAGAGCTTTCTGACCCTGCATAGAAAGCAATGCAACTACTACGCTCAAGGCCCAGAAAGGTAGTTAGGACATCTTTAGTAGTCCAAAGTGACATCAGTGGTGCCACCTTAATTTTATGAAGCATGCATAGTGGTACTTTCGTGAATGCATGCCGAAGACTGGCACAGAAGAGAAGAAATTGTTGAATAAAATTGTTATTTTAGTTTTCTTTGCACACAAAAATTATTCTTGTAGCTTCGTAAAATTAAGGTTGAACCACTGATATCACATGGATATCACTATTTTAATGATGTCCTTACTACCTTTCTGGGCCTTGCATATGGTAGTTGCGTTGCTGTCTATGCTGGGTCATAAAGTTCTTGGATTTAATCAAAAATATCTTAATTCATATTCCAAAGATGAACGAAGGTCTTACAGCAGGGGTGCCCAAACCCAGTATCCTGCTGAGCTTAGCTCCAACTTGCCTCAGCACACCTGCCGGGAAGTTTCCAGCATGGCTAGTAAAAGCTTGATTAGCGTCTAGTTGAGGTTGGAGCTAAACTCTGCAGGACACCGGCCCTCCAGGATTGAGTTTGGGCACCCCAATAATAAAGTTTTATTGGGAAATATTATTTTACATAAAGAGGAGGGTTAAACATTATTTTGAAGGTCCCATTTAAACATTCCGTTGACTCTAAGTAACTTTGGAACTACTCAAGTAACTCTCGTTGGAGGTCTTAGAGGACCATCAAAATAAAGTGTTTCCAAGAGGAGTCCAAAAACACATTTATAAGGGACATGTACAAGATTACAAGGGACATCTATGTTCTTCTTTCAGCATCACTGTCCAACATTTGTGATTTCTATTTGGTGTTTCTTTTTTCCCACTGTTTAGAAGAAGACTTACCAGTGCATCAAGTGTCAGATGGTGTTCTACAGTAAATGGGACATTCAGGTCCATGTGGCCAATCATATGCTAGGTAAGACTGATTTAACTGGATCTGTAAGAAATGGCTAAACATTTGTCATTTCAGTGTTCAGTTTGGGGTACTGCTGTCAGGTGTGACCATGTAACTTGTTTGCCATTTGGATCTTTTTATTTATTACACTTTTTTTTAAATGTGGTTAAATGATTCAGTTTGAGTGTTCGGACAGAATGTCACAGAGAAGAAAGTTTCAGGGTGGAATGTTGTATTTCAGGAAAGTAACAGAATTATTCAAGGGTCTTATGTGGTTATCTTCTCTCCTGTTCTTTATTCATACTTTTATTCATTCCTATTCATGATTTGGTGTATTTTATTGAAAGAGAATGTGTCAGAACAGAATTGCCTCTCTGCTTCAAAGAAGCATGTTCCATTTTTCTCAATAGATATAGAAGCCTTCAATTTTCAGTTGGTTCTGCTGAAGCGTGTTCTTTTGCAGTCTCCCATCAAATGTAAATCTGGACTGTAATTCCCTCTCAAGCAGCATGTGCCAAAACTGCAACGAGAAAAAAACAAAGGCCTGATTTGAGAAGCTTTAAATATCTTTTCCCTTGAAAAAAGGGCACACTTTCTCCTGTTAATGGCCATCTGTAAAGATGTGGTGAAACAGGGGGCTGTGGGGTTATCTGCGCTCAGCTGTCAGTGTTATTAGCCTATGTAATGGAGCAGGCGCTATGCTCTTCAGGGTGTTGTTTCCAAGCACATGTCCCTGCTTTATTGCCATCGATAACTCTAAATATGTAGAGAATGGGATGCTATTAAACATGAGCACAAAAGCCAGTAGGTCCTCGTAACCTGGCCTTGTGGTTCGTAAATATAAAAAGGTGTGCTTTGTGCATTTTTTTCCTGGCAGATTTCATTCGCAGTCATTAATATTGCTGATTTCCACAGAGACATCTTCCAGAAGGCAATCGGATAAGGTAAGGAGGTGGAGGTAGGTGTGAACTGGACAGTAGGGACTGATCTTGGCCACAGGAGCCCTGAGGTGCCTGCAAATAGAAACTCGAACAACTAGAACGGCCCAAATCCAGATTTGCTGTTTAGCTGGTTAGTCTTTTGTCGAAGATGTAGAAAGGCTTCGAGGAGTTCGTTGGTTTGACTCATGTGCATGATCCAGCCAGTAACATTTGATTTGTCAGCATAACCCCAACATATTTCAGATTTTATGAGATCAGGCAAAAGGAAAAGGGCCAATTTCCATCCTCCTCTAAAGCTCTTGCCAAGTTGGTGGGCCACCTTCTCAAGGACGGTCACACATGGGGGTCCTGCATGTGGCGTGAGGTGGGGGTGGCTGATTACAGTGGCTCACGCTCAAGCAGCAAACACATCCAGCCTTGTGTCGCTCCGCCGCTCGGCGGGGAGCGAATGGCCTGGGCGGCCCAGCCAGAGGAAGGTGGGTGAGGTGGATGGCAGAGAGCAGTTGGTGGAGGCTTGGAGCAGTGTAGGATGCACATTTGTTGTCCAGCAGGCCACTCTGTGTGAAGCAGCGCTGTGGGCTGGTGTCATGCTGAAAGGAGAGAGGAGAAAATCTTCTGAATAAAGAAGAGGAATGAAGTGGGTAAACAGAGCAGAGGGGAAACGTTACTGTCGAGGACCTTTATTGTGGTGTGTAGTGTGTCCTGTTAGATGAGTTAATTTTTTGTTAAATGGATCATGTAAATCAGTGCTTGGTTCATTAATGTCAGTCAGATTTTTTTTAGGTGCATTTCTTGACAGTATCTCATTTTGTTGCCATTTCCAAGCAGGCACTAATTTGGGCATATCCTTTCACTCAGCGAGAAATTCATGGTGGAAGAAAATGTATAATGCAATAAAGTGAATGAAAAGTCACACAAAATAAAAACTACTGTGACAAATGCTGTTCCAAATTCAAATGTCTCTTTCAAAACTCATTGTATCTGAAATGTTAAATTTATGTCAACAAAAATAAAATACATCAAAGACAGCAAACAAAAAATCCTTAATATTGGTGACAACTTGGATGTTGCCCTGAATGATCTGACTAAAAGTTGTCAAATTATGAATCAGCCAAAATCTTCTTAAACTCAAAGTAATATCTTGTTTTCTGTCTAGGTAAATTTTAAATACACCTGATCCAATTATTTGAACATTATTTAGATTTTTTTATTTTCATAATTTTTTAACTGTTCCTTTTACAGCCCAATGTCTAGCCTTTCTAAAGCTACTTTTCCTTTGAGTCTTCAGTTAAAGCACATCCGTGAGAAATTCCTTCAACATACTGTAATGCTTATTTGAAGATTAAAAAATAAATAAATTCCACACATTTTTGACCTTTGAAAGTTATGACATCAGGGGTTATGACATAAAGAATTTCACTCAGTTGTACTGAATGTGCACTTGTGTACTTAAAATCTTGACAGTATGTTAAAAAAAAAAAAAAAAAAAAAAAAAAAAACTGATAGTGTAATATTAAATAAAAGATATAAGGCTCATAATTAATATAATATTAATTAAAAGGCAGTACTGAAAGAGAGTACACTATATACTTAAAAACAAAAAAAAAAGGTTTTACAGAAAAACAGCTATTTTACCAATTTTTCCTTGTATCTTTAAGATATTTTACTTTAATTTTACAGTTTTTATTATTAGTGATTTGAGCCTTTTTTACAGTATAAAACCCTTATTTTACAGATTTTTTTTCTGAATTATTATAATGAAAACACAGAGAAACCATATTTTGCAAATTATTACAATCAAAAACCCTCAAAGCATGCTCAAAATCAACAGTTTAATTAACATTTCTAAATCACCAATTTTTAAGACAATACAAAATCTGTCCAAATGTTGTATAAAAAAAATAATAATAATAAATTTCAGTTTTTAAAGAAATACAGCACAGTTGCATTTAACATTTAAAATGCTGTACTGATAAACATAGAACAAGTTCATCAAAAATATACTCAACTTAAAGGATTAGTTCACTTCCAGAATAAAAAATTCCTGCTAATTTATTTACCCCCATGTCATCCAAGATGTCTTTCTTTCTTCGTCGAAAAGATTTATTTATTTTTTTTGAAGAAAACATTCTTGATTAGAATTTTGACTGCAGTTTGTTATTAAATATTACATTTAAAGTTAATATATTTTAAATCTACTAAATTGCAACAGTTGTCATTAAAAATGTGTAATGACAAATATATTTAAATACGTGGCATACAAGTTTCAATAGAAATTACATTAAAATATATCAAAGTTTACCATACGTGCTTGTCAGTAAATTCAGCAGTACACATGAATCACATTTTTTTAAAGACAGTAACATTTATTGTGAAATAACATATAAAGATGCACTCAGGTCCTACTCAACTAACTGCATTTGATATATGTTTAAACTATAATACTTTTTTTTTTTTTTGCAGTAAACATGCACACTGTCTGAAAACATTACAATCAGTTGTGATTCATTCATATTATTTTAAAGTACATTATTTTCATAAGTACTCTCTTTAAATGTGTGCCGAAGTGTACTTTTTTCACAAGGACATACAGCAACTGTTACACATGACTTGATATGTAGCTATGCTGTAGATTTTTAGAGGTCTCCATGTTTTTGGCATTTCTGGAGCTCGGCTCAGTGTGGTTTCTCTTGTTTTTCTTATTGCTTTGGCCCCCTGGGCTCTGATGGTGAACAGGATGCTGATTAGTGAACTCTCTCATTGAAGTCCTTCATGATGCCCTCTGGCTGCAGTCATGGAACCCTGTGGAATGTTCCAGTGTGTTCTAATAAGATTCAGGTGCTTCAAAACAGTGGACTCATGCCAGATCTTTCCCAGCTCTCAGCAACACAGTTTATAACTGTGCTCTCTATAAAAGAAATCAACACCTTGAGCGGAACTTCGTCTGAATACTAACTATAGTGTTTATGAAAAACAGTAGTCTCCACTCTTTTTAATGCTGATGTTAATGAGTAAAAATGCTTTTGTTTTTATTCATTTCTATCAAGAGTTGGAACTGTGAGGTAACTTGTCAATGAACAGGTCATAAATGAGCTTGGATAATTTGAATTATGTCAGTATTTTTGGTAAAAAGTTGCTCTTCACCTTTGATCTTAAGGTGAAGTATCCCTTTAATTACACAGGAGACAACAGTGTCAGCGAAAAACATGCTTGAGATGAAATATAAGATATTAAGAAAATCAAAGGAAAAAAAAAGAAGTTTAATATCATATAACCCAGTCAGTAAAATATTTTTTATTGCATTTATGTGCATAATTTTTCAGTCAAGCATTTTTTTCTAATTTTGCTAAACATGTGAAATCATGATTTAATTGTATGTATTTTTGGTACATAAAATAGTAGCTAAAAAGCAAGACAACTGCCCTCCGTCAATCATCAATTCCACCACTGAATGCTGTAAGCATAAGTAAATATATAATTCAAATAGTGTTACAGTGTGAAAATTGCATTTAAAAAAATTAGTCCTCAGTTTCTAAAGCATTTGTAGTTGAAGAAATGCCCATGTATGAAACAAATGAATAATCTTCATTGACTACTTTTGTGGCTGGTGTTGAAATGCCCTTGAAAGAAGACCATCTGCATTTCATTACCCATTTTGCCTCTCCCCCCACACACACCTTGAGACTCAAACCTTAAACACTCTCTTTCTTTGATTAATTTTTTACGTTTCTAATTACTAATTAACTTGAGAGATGTCTAATGTAGTCCTCCTTCATTGAAGTGCAGGGAGGACAACAGATCATTAGCTTCAATAATGAATGTGGATGGGGCAGATAATGGCCTGTGATATGCCCACACTGACAGCTGTATTCACAAGATGAAGGTTTCTCTAAAATACAGGAGCTGGAAGCTTCTGTTGCTCAGATATTTGAAATATTGACATAAAAAGGTTGATCCAATGTGTTATTTATTTGTTTATTTAGACACAATTTATAATAATAATAATAATAATAATAATAATAATAATAATAATAATAATAATAAGGAAAATTATTATTATTATTATACTCTTTCTTTATA
>JAHKKF010522387.1:0-12285 GCA_019740295.1 Labeo calbasu
GAATCGGCCGGCACTGATGCCCAGATCAAACATTTAGCCAGGCTGATGGCCACACAGATGACTGCAGCTGGACTGGGACCAGGTGAGGTGATCGTTCTTTAAAAGCAAGGAGAGATAACCTCCTTTAGTCAGCTGAAAAGATGGTGAGAGGGTTTGTGTGTAGCACAGCTTTACATGTTGGACGTCATATCCTCTTTCTCCTCCTTGACAGGGCTGGAGCTGTGTAAGGCTCGAGATGAAGAGGTGAAGGAAGAAGATGGTGGAGCGGGTGAATCCAGCTCCAAAGACCCTCTCATCATCCGCAAACTGTCTGCAGTGTCCCTGGGTCAAGCCATCTCAGTGGTAGGGGCGCCAGCGGCCTACAAGAGCCCTGTCACCGAAGAGGCACCTCAGATCAAGAAGCTTCCAGAGCCTATACTGCCCACTACACAGCCCAAGTAAGAGTACAACATACACACAAAGAGTTATAAATACAGAAATAAATATTAGCAACCCCTAATAGGTATTTGTCTGTTGTTTCTAGTTTTAATCATCTAGTTTGATTGATTTTGTTTCTCTTTTTTTTTCTCCCCATTAACCAATATTTAGGGCTCCTGGCGCCAGTGGCAGAAAAAAAGTGTTCAAATTGTCTGACGTGGTGCAGCCGTTTTCAGAGGATCAGATTGCTAAACTCACCAACATGGCTATCAGGCGGATTCTACAATCAGAAAAGGCCATTGCACAGAGTGGGATGTCCCACGTAAGTCTGCTTTTGGGTGCTTGCCACCTCAGGCACCATATCCTTTCTACTAAGTCCACATCTCTGTGTTTTTATCTTTTCCTAGGTCCGTGTGAAGCTGCTTGCACGGTTGGTGACCCAGTTTGAGGGCGGGAAGAAAAATGACTTGCTGCATTTTATTTTGGAGGATATGCGGGGCAGAAGTGAGCTGGCCTTTTCTCTGCTGTACCACGAGTACAATGAATACCTGAGTCAGGAGCCCTCCGGCTCTCTGGACAGTTATGAGCACTGTCTGTTCACACTGTTGTCCGGACTGCAGGAGAAACCTGAGCAGAGAGATGGGTGAGAATCATCTCATAACACTACAGATGACACATTCATGATACATGATACAATCTCTGAACCTTTTTGTCACCTGAATCCTTTAATCTCTGATTTTATGTGACCCTGGACCACAAAAACCAGTCATAAGGGTCAGTTTTTTTGAAATTTAGATTTATTCATCATCTGAATAAATAAGTTTTCAATTGATGTACGGTTTGTTAAGATAGGACAATATTTGATACAACTATTTGAAAATCTGTAATCTGAGGGTGCAAAAAAATCTAAATATTGAGAAAATCATCTTTAAAGTTATTTGTAATGGATATTACTAATCAAAGATTAAGTTTTGATATTTACGGTAGGAAATTTACAAAAGATCTTCATGGAACATGATCTTTACTTAATATCCTAATGATTTTGGAAATGAAAAATCAATAATTTTGACCCACACAATGTATTGTTGGCTATTGCTACAAATATACCTGTGCTACTTATGACTGGTTTTGTGGTTCAGGCTCACGTATTTCATATTTCATTTATCACAGGCTTTTTACAAAGCTTGTGTTGGAGGCTCCGGTCATTACAGACTCTGCACTGGAGGTGATTCAACGCTACTGTGAGGACGAGGTCAGCCACACTACTATACTTAACCCCATTATAAATTTCTGATGCCATCATTCATAGTTTTTTTTTTTTTCTTATCAGCAAACGGTGTGTCATCATCTGCATGTACATTTACATATTTAATCATCTTGTAAGAAACTCTAATGTTCCTTATTTGTCTTTCAGTCACGTGTTTACCTGGGGATGTCCACATTAAAGGAGCTCATCCTCAAACGCCCTTCCAGACAGTACCAGTACCTCAATGTCCTTCTCAACCTCAGCTCTCATGAAAAAGAAAAGGTTAACCTCTAATCATCTGTCATTCATTGTTTCATGAATTCATTTTATAGTAGTATAGTAACAATCCCCACTGATGTTCAGGTGCGGTCCACTGCTCTCAGCTTCATCAAGCGCATGTATGAGAAGGAACATTTGAAGGACTGTATTGAGAAGTTCGCTCTCACCTACATGCAGTTTCTGGTCCATCCAAACCCACCTTCTCTTCTGTTTGGAGCAGGAGAGGATACAGGTTCTAAGACTTTTCCTAGTCTCCCATTTGTGTATATAATTAAGTAGGTTTATGGCCTAGGTGCTCTTACTTGTGTAATAAAAGTGAAGTTCACTTGCAGAACAAAACTTTACAGGTAATTAACTCACCCTCTTGTCATCCAAGATGTTCATGTCTTTCTTCAGTCATAAAGAAAGTGTTTTTTGAGGAAAACATTCCAGGATTTCTCTCCATAGAGTGGACTTCAATGGTGCCTGTGAGTTTGAACTTCCAAAATGCAGTTTAAATACAGCTTCAAAGGGCTCTAAATGATCTCAGATCTAGTGAAATGATTGGTTATTTTCTGCATTTTGGAAGTTCAAACTTGCGGGCACTGTAAAAGTCCACTATATGGAGAGAAATCCTGAAATGTTTCCCCAAAAAGCATCATTTCTTTTCGACTGAAGAAAGACATGAACGTCTTGAATGACAAGGGGGTTGAGTACCTTATCTGGAAATTTTTATTCTGAAAGTGAACTTCTCCTTTAAGTTACCTTCATATAGAAAGAAACTTAATTGTTACTAAGATTAAGTAGTGTTAAATGAACTCAGTGGTGTAATGTTCTAAAATATTATTGACTTTGTTCATTCCTGTTGTGTCTTCAGAGGTGGCAGCTCCCTGGACAGAGGAGACGGTGCGGCAGTGCCTTTACCTCTATCTCTCCCTCCTGCCTCTCAACCATCGTCTGGTGCACGAGCTGGCTGCTGTCTACACCGAGGCCATCGCCGACATCAAACGCAGTGTGCTCAGGGTCATCGAACAGCCTGTAAGACCTTCCCAACCAAAACTGGATTTTTTTTTTTTTTTTTTCCCCAATAATTTTTCATCTTATTATCATGCTGACTTGAGGGTTTTTTTTGTTTGTTGAGAGTTTTATTTATTTGTGCTTCGTGTGCATTAAAATAGCATGCAAACTGAACTGAACTAAATCACATCATTTCCCTTGTTGCATGTGGTTTTTGGGAAAGGGAACATTCTCATTTCTTGAGAGCATTTTGTTGGTTAAAATTTGTGGACACCCCTGGACAAAATTGGTTATTGTTTTTATTTAATTTTGAATGCACATGTGACCCTGGACAACAAAACCAGTCGTAAGTAGCACAGGTGTATTTGTAGCAGTAGCCAACAAAATTATTGATTTCTCTTTTATGCCAAAAATCGTTAGGATATTAAGTATCAAGTAATATTAAGTTCATGTCAATATCAAGTTCATATATATATATATATATATGTTAAAAGTTTTTAGCAGCATTTTAGGTGTGCACTATAGTGTTATTTTAGTAATATTTATATACTATTGTAGTAGTTATTAATATTTTGATTTTGATTTATTTTTAACTAAATGCTATGTTTATTATTGTATTTAGAATTTTCATTTTAGTTTTATATGCTTCCGTCATTATTAAGCTATATTTATTTCATTGTTTTTTTTTTTCTCTATTTGAATTTGAATTCAGTTTCAGCTTTATTTCAGTTAACTAAAATCATTTTTTAAAGTTTTAATTTTAGTTAATAACATCACTGTACACTAGCATAAAACTGGTTTTACGGCTTACAGATGTGGACTAAAATAGAAGAGACTCTAATTAGGATTGCATTTAAAAGTTTACATCATTTTAATTAATTTATTAATTTTTTTATATATAGATAAGAGGAATGGGAATGAGCTCTCCTGACCTGCTACTCTTGGTGGAGAACTGTCCTAAAGGAGCAGAGACGCTGGTCACTCGTTGTCTGCACATACTCACTGATAAAGGTGTGTGTGTGTGCGCGTGTGTGTGTGTGTATGAACGAGAGTAAGAGTGAATGTGTCTGTATTTGCACCTCTGTATAGTAAATGTTGCTTTTTGTGGATTGTTTTGTGTTCACAGTGCCACCATCTCCTGAGCTGGTGGAGAGGGTGAGGGATCTTTATCATAAGCGAGTACCAGATGTTCGTTTCCTCATCCCAGTCATCAATGGCCTGGAGAAGGTTAGTCTCATCTCATCTGTCCTTCAAGGTTTTCTTGCCTGTTTTCATTCTCAGTTTGCCCTCGTTAAGAGCTGTTGTTAAACAAGTGAAGTTCCTTACACATGATTAAAACAATAACACATGGCCTTAAATGGAGTTTTAAACGGGTCTGAACTAGGCTTGAAATTTGTAATGGTTAATATATCTCACATTGGATCTCTGAATTAATATGGAAACAACATAAAAACAATATTTAATTTGCTTAATTACTTAATACTTAATTTTTCATTAACTCTTATGAGAAAGGGCCAGTTTCACTGATACTGATACCTCTATGAAAATTTTTTTCACTTACTTGTTATAGAAGGTGTAATTATAACCAGTTAACATTACAGTAAAATTAAAAGCGAGGCCTAAACTGCAAATTACTTGTTTTTTATATTTTGACTTGAGTGAATTGCTGTGTTAATTATATGAATTATTTTTAACACGCCCTAGTTTTTTGCACATTATTTTTCCCAGCCCATGACTTAAAATTTGCACTGGCTTGATTAAGTGCAGTTAAAAGGCAGGTTTAAAATAGGAAGGGCTCTGGAGACTGCTTTTATAATGCTATCTTGATTGTGTTAAACAGAATGAGGTGATCCAGGCTCTACCCAAACTCATCAAACTCAATCCCATCGTGGTGAAGGAGGTGTTCAACAGACTCCTGGGCACTCAACACAGTAATATCTCTTTATTTTCTTTTGCATGTGTGGTGCTACTGCTAAAAAAAAAAGTGGTTTTCATCTATATTATATATTATAGATTTGGCAAAGGTTATTTCTTTTCAATATTATGTCATTTAAATGTTATGCTTTGCTCAGATTAGTAGAATGCTAGTGAACTTAAGGGTTTGTCTCTTCTGTAGGTGAGGGCAGTTCCTCCATGTCTCCACTCACTCCTGGAGAGCTCCTCATCGCCCTACACAACATTGACTCCTCCAAGTGTGACATGAAGTCAATTATTAAAGGTATCATCTCACATTCATTTGAGTCCATGCACATAAATCCATCCTTTTGCAACGGGTTGAAAGTCCAAACTGCAGTTTCAGTGCAGCTGCAAAGGGCTCTGCACGATTCCAGCTGAGGAATAAGTGCCTTTTCTAGCAAAACGATTAGTCATTTTCTAAAAAAAACCCCAAAATGTAAAATTATATACTTTTTAACCTTTTTAAATTATATTACTTTTTAATTAGCTCTGCGATGCACATGTGTAGCAAATCAACACACACTGTCGTGAATAATTAGCAGAAGTGTCTTCTCATAGGATAAAAACACGCAGCCTCATGAATAATTAAGAGACACCAACACGTCATCGAAGTACTATAGTCTGTTGCCACGTCACAAACTGTGACGTCAACACAATGTAGATTTTAAACCCGGAAGATTAAAATAGTGCAAAAAAGCTCAAAATTCCTACAACGATTCTGAAGTTGTAGGAGAAAATAAGATGGAGTTTTCGCCATTTTCTACCTTTTTGAGCCGGAGTACACAGACGATGAACTTAGACATGATTCGTAGTAGTGATGAGAAGTTTGGATCATATTACCAACTCGGACCTTTGAATCTGTTCAAAATGAACGAATCATTCAAGAACGCACATCCCAGAGCCTGTGCTACACGAGGTTTTGTGCTTAAAAAGTATTTAAAAAATTCTTTTTAGAAAAAAATGACTGATCGTTTCACTAGATAAGACTTCCTTGGCTGGGATCATTTAGAGCCTTTTGAAGCTGCATTTAAACTACATTTTGGAAGTTCAAAATCGGGGTCAAATTGAAGTCCATTATATGAAGAAAAATCCTGAAATGTTTTCCTAAAAAAACATAATTTAAGAAAAAACCATAAAAGACATCTTGGATGACAAGGGGGTGAGTAAATTATTTGTAAGTTGTTGTTCTGGAAGTGGACTTCTCCTTTAATGTTTTTCCCACTTTTTCTATGTTGTTTTCTTTTTAGCCACTAACCTGTGTTTTGGGGAAAAGAATGTGTACACGTCTGAGGTGCTGGCTGTGGTGATGCAGCAGTTGATGGAGCAGACCCCTCTTCCCATATTGCTAATGCGTACGGTCATCCAGTCTCTCACTATGTATCCTCGCCTTGCTGGTTTCGTCATGAACATCCTAGCCCGACTCATTCTCAAACAGGTCAGTGAACCCTTTATGCTCATTATTGCTGCAGTTCTCGTACATAATCTCATCGTACTCATCTCGCATTATGATCTTTTGCTGATTTACTGATTGGCTGTTGATTGATTGTACAGGTGTGGAAGTATCCTAAAGTGTGGGAGGGCTTTGTAAAGTGCTGCCAGCGCACCAAACCCCAGTCCTACAATGTTCTCCTCCAGCTGCCTCCACCACAACTGGCTAGTGTGTTTGAGCGCTGCCCGGAGATGAGGGACCCCCTTCTACAGCACGTTCACTCCTTCACCCCTCACCAAGTGCGTATTACAAAGAGTCTTTAGTTTTATCAGATTTATAAAAGGCAGACACAGCTTTACGCTTTTCTCTGAAATCAGTCAAGCCCCTCAAGGCAGTCACAAGAATGTAAACATGTACAATGTAAAAAAAAAAACAGAAACAAAAACTATTGAAATCCTTCATGACCAAGTCCTGTGCAGTGCTGCCAATGACTTCCGTAACCCGAATGAAACACGCTGATTGGCGTGCTCTTGTTTTTGCTCTGGTGGATATATGCGTGTGCTATTCCTGGAGAAGTTCCCATACAAGGAATTACCCCATTTATAATGTCATTCATGGCCATACTCCAAAAAAAAAACAAAAAAAAAAAACGTTTGAGACTTGAGAGTCCAACTCTTTAGCAGTGTAAATAAGTCAGAAAGCATAAAATAGTATTAGACATTAAAATGAAGCTGAAATAAAATCTAAATATTAAAGAAAATGAGAAATGTTAATAAAATAATTTAGAAATATTAAAATTACAAACAATTAACTGAAATAAAGTTAAATAAAAATGTAAAAAAAAATAAAATAAATAAAAATGCCAAAAGCCACATATGACTAAAACGTCAACTAAAATTAAATTAAAAACTGAAATATAAAAATAAAAGCTGATTTAAATTAATATGTATTAATATAATAGCATGTAATATACATTTATAAATTTTTATGTTAACAAAAACATAAAGTGACTAAAACTTCAACTAAAATTAAGTTGAAAAAAATTATACTAATATGATGTTTATTTATAATAAACTTTTTCCCAGAATTGCATGATATAAATTCATAATTGTCAGTTATAAAGTCAGAATTGTGAGAGATGAACTTGAAATTCTGAATTTTCTTAAAATTGCTATTTATAAAGTCTGAATTGTGAGATATAAACTCACAATTCTGAGAACATCAGATCAAAATTGGACTTTATATAATTCGCAATTGAGAGTTTGTCACGCAATTCTGAGAAAAAATTTGGAATTGTAAATTATCTCACAATTCATACTTCACAATTCATGCAATTGTGAATTTATATTGTGCAATTGAAAGTATAAAAATTTTATTGTGAGTTTTTCTCACAATTCTTTATTTCTTGCAATTGTGAATTTATCATGCAATTCTTTAAAAAAAATGTAGAATTATGAGTTTTTCTCACAATTATTGCCATGCAGTTCTAAAATTGTGAGTTTATATCTTGCAATTCTTTACTTTATAACTCACACTTGCGAGTTTATAACTCTCAATTCTGAGAAAAAAAAGTCAGAATTGTGAGAATTCGCAATTGCTTTTTTTTTTAAATTTTATTCAGTAGTGGAAATGAGTTTCCATACCAAACCATGCATATGAATAGTAGGAAATAGTTTGTGTGTGAAGTGTTTTAGAGGAGAAACTGAGAAACCTGAGAACTTGTTATACATTTTCACAAATTATTTTGATTTAAACGTGTTGTTTTATTGTTTCTGTAGCAAGCCCACATTCCAGCATCTATTATGACCGTTCTGGAGGCCAACACCAGGAAGCCAGAACCAGAACCACAACCTGAACCTCATCATCCAGAAATAATAGAAGAGAGAGAGGTATGTTGCAATGGCACAGAAGTAGTGACAGATCTTTAACACATGGAGCCCTGAGGCTATAGTAAACCCAAGGGCCCTCTTCATAGTGTTTTTTTATTTATTTTTTTTTTTCTCCTTAAATCTTCAACACACAGAGATACAAGGAGTATGCATGCTAAATATTCTAGGCTACAACATATTAATAGCATAATTCATTAACACCAGATACATGAGGTCAAAGCCAACAGTTTTGCTTAAACTAAAATTCAGCCCAGATGTTTCCCCATAATTGTTTTGTTAATGAAGAACAGAAACACAATCTTGACCAGTCTCTACAAAATACCATGAACACAGAAATTAGTTTAATGTTCATGACTATTAATAATCCACCAATAAAATGCTTTCTTGCCAACTTATGTTTATTAAGGTGCCAGTACCAAAGCATATATCAATGCCTGCACCAGTATCGCAACCAGAACCTCCAGCCCCGACACCCATAGTGTTTGCTGAACCACTACCGCCACCACCACAACAACAACAACAACAACAGATCCCAGCCAGGAGGGAAGAAGTAGAAGAACCCATGGAGCAGGAAGAGACAGACCATGCTGCTCTGGAGATCACGTCTGAAGCTGCATCGCAGGTAAAACATTTTTATCATCATTCATGGCACCTAAGCAGACAAATACAGGAGTGAATAGCACTGGCTGACCAATGATTTTAACCTTCAGCAGATGGAGGTGTCAGAGGAGGCATCACAGTCCAACTCAGAGACCATTTCAGAAAAAACAGACGAACCCATGGAAGAGTCAGCTGCGATTCCTGTGGATGTGGCTGACCCGCCCAAAGATGAGTCTGAGGATGCAGTTCAGGAAGCAGGAGAAAGCAATGTGGACTGATACTGTGTGAAATAAGACTGAATGGATGCACTGACTTTAAAATGCTGTCTCTTTCTGTACTGCTTTGTTCAGTGTACTGTGTATCTGTAAGTTAGAAGTAAAAATAAAATGGAATATTTTGGTTAATTTCTTTAGAGGTTATGACTAGAGGTTAAAAAATTGTTTTTGTATGTGCCACAATGTTTTCATTTCTAGAATAAAATGCAATCTCCAACCAGTAAAAATTATTGGTTTCTCTATGTCAGTGTCTCACGATTGGGATAATTTGACCCTGTGTTGGGAAAAATAACTTTTAAAAGTAATGGATTACAATATTGTGTTACTCCATAAAAAAGTTATGGAAAGTAATGTGTTACGTTACTTTTGAGGTACTTTTTCAATCTGGGCAGGGCTTGCTTATTTGTTTTTAATATAAAAAGTTCTATTTTCGTCAAATGTAAAAGATCTTTCACACCAAAGCCTAAGGCTGAAAAAAGTCAATTGACATCTGTACAGTAAAACAGAGGACAGTTTTAAAAAAAAAAGAATATAGTTTATCTGGAGTAAATTTAGCTTATTAGTGTGGTTAAATTGGATCATCGAAGGTCAGCAGCAAAGACTCTGGTTAATAAAATGGGATTAAATACATTTTAATATATTATTTAAAATGTTATTATTGAATTATTGAATTATTTTTGTGAGTGAGATGAATTAATGCATGTTCACATTTATTCTAGAAGTAGAGTAACATCTTACTCCTGAGGAGAGCTTTTAATCGGTAAATGGGGGAAAAAAAAGTACTTATTTAAAAAAGTATCTCAGATATGTGACCCTGGACCACAAACTAGACTTAAGTAGCACGGATATATTTGTAGGAATAGCCAAAAATACATTGTATGGGTCAAAATGATATTTTTTTCTTTTATTATGCCAAAAATCATTAGGATATTAAGTAAAGATCATGTCCCAGGAAGATATTTTGTCAATTTCTTACTGTAAATATATCAAAATTTAATTTTAATTAGTAATATACATTGCTAAGAACTTCTTTTAGACAACTTTAAAGGTGGTCTTCTCAAAATGTTGATTTTTTTTTTTTTTTTTGCACCCTCAGATTCCAGATTTTCAAATAGTCGTATCTCCTATCCTAACAATTAAAAAAAAATGCGTTACTCTGCTAGTTACTTGTAAAAAAGGTAATCTGATTACGTAACTCGCGTTACTTGTAATGCGTTACCCAAAGCATTTTAACAGTATCAGAATAAAGACGCTGCCAGGCAACAAGTTTGTTGTAGTTACACCGCCGAGTCCATAGCAACGGAAGTGAGCTTCGGGAAATGCGCTGATGTCTGTGCTAAGCAGGTTTGATGTTAATAGAGATTTGGCATTAGAATAAAGTCTGAAAAATATACAGTTTTCAGTAGTCAGCGACAGTTTGTAAGTTTTTCCAAAATGGAGATGACTGAGGAAGCGTTGAACAATGAGAGACTGCAGGCTGCAGCGAACTTTAAAGCTTTCATGATGAAGAGCAGCACAAAAACAAACCTCAACCTGTAAGTACATCATAATATTAGCATCATCTAGTCACTAGTTTACAAAAGCTTTTACAAAAATATGAGGATATTGCTTAATTTTGGAGAAAGAATGTACTAAACGTGTCATAAATTTGTTACAAACATTGTGCCACCTATCCCAGCCTCCCCTACACACTTACACAAACACAAATGCCTAAATTTGAAGTGATACATTAAAGTCCATCCATTAAAGGCAGTGTTTAGCAAAATAGTCATGGTTGACATGTGTTGATACTGATGCTCTTGAACCTCTTCATCCAGCTATGACCACTTCGTACGACTGTTAACCAAAGTTATGGATGAGCGTCCAGAGAACGCAGTCGATGTGATAGAGGACATGAGTCGTGATCTGAAAGGAAGTATTCTTCAGGAGAAGCAGGACACCTTGCGGGACAGTCCGTCCTCATCCGCGGCTCTGTTACTGGCAGAGCAGCAGAAGGCGCTATTTACGCGGACGGCAGGTGATGAAGGTGATCATGAGGAGGATTTGGTAAGATTTGGTATTTTTAGCAGTGAAAACAGTGTGAAATACTTGAATGCAACTTAATTTGATGTTTCTTTATCTAATGCTATCACTTTTAGAGATTTTGGACTTATCTGAAGAGATGGTTCATCCAAAAATGAAAATTCTGTCATCATTTACTCACCCTCATGTCCTTTCAAACCCTTAAGACTTGGTTACTCTTTGAAGCACAAATTAAAATATTTTAATGAAACCTGTGAGGTATCTGTCCCTCCATCTGAAAGTCCAGGTACCCAAAACTTACCCTCTAAAAAATGCTGGGTTAAAAACAACCCGACTTGGGTTATTTGGGCAAAGTTTACAATATTACATACGTTTAAACTCGTTTAACAAGCATTTTAGACATTAAAAAAGTAACATTCAAATATAGAATTTTAATTTTAGTGTATTCAACTGTTTGGCTTTTTAACAAAATAACGCTAATTAAATATATTAAATATAGAGCAATTATATCTCTTCATAAGACTTGGATTAAACCATTCAATTCATATGGGTAGAGGAAGGGATAGAGACTGCCCAAGTTTCATGAAAAATATCGAAATTTATGTTTCGAAGGACATTTCTTTGGGTGGACCGTCTCTTCAAGGTTCAAATACTTCTACTTCAGGACCACTGTAGATAGCCAGTGTTGTGTTGACTCTAATGGACAGTTCAATACAATACAACAGTTTCTGTAATACATTCTGTGTCATTTCCAGGTGGAGTCTCCTCTGCCGAATATTGCAGAACTTGGGTTCTTCTTTGAGCAAGCTGGTGTGGGTCTGGGGAGAGAAGAGATGCAGAGAATCTTTCTGGCTTTGAAACAGCTGGTGGACTCACAGTGTCTCCTGCGTTGTCGATTCTGGGGCAAGATCCTCAGCACGCAGAGCAACTACCTGGTGGCTGAGGGGGAATTCAGAGAGGGTGAAGGAGAGGAGGAGGAGGGGACAGAACAGACACATGAGGATGAGGAGAGGGAGGAAGAGCCACAGGAGGACAAGGATGAAACAGAGCTTGTGGAAGCTGTAAGTCACAAAATGGCAATAAGTAAATAAATCTACTTTCTGGAGTAAAGATAGTTGCTCGATGAAATTCTGCGGTTGTCATTTCAATAGGAATTGGGAGTTTTGCATGAGGGTT
>JAHKKF010522388.1:0-10892 GCA_019740295.1 Labeo calbasu
TGAACTTAGCATCCGATGACCCCTTTAAGTAATTTTAAAAGCTATTATTTGCTGTTTTGGTAACACTTCAGTACAGGGAACAATTCTCACTATTTAAGTAGTTATACTCATTACTTATTATTACTTATCATGCCTATTATTAACATATTAGCTGTTTATTAGTACTTATAAAGCACCTATTCTGCATGACCATATTCTGCATCCCTAATCCTACCCAATACCTGAACTTAACAACTACATTAATAACTATTAATAAGCAGCAAATTAGGAGTTTGTTGAGGCACAAGCCATATTTAATTGTTTGTTAATAGCGAATAACTTAAAATAAAGTGTGGCCGCTATTTTTATTACCACAAAAAATGTATTACTCAATTACCAAAATAATCATTAATGACAGCCCTAAACAAAACTATCAAATTCTTTAAAAAATAAAAAATTACCAAACCCCAAAGATGTGAAAGGTAGTGTAAATACAGCTCTAAATTTAGCTTGTAGTGATAACAAGGTGGAAACCTTTCTTAAGATCTTTCCATAAACTAAAACCTACCACAACTCTTGGCTTTAAAAATCTAATTTGCACATATTCTTGATAGGGTGTTATCAAGCCTTTTTGTGCAAATTCTTTCCCTTAGTCAGGGTATTGATGTCACATCTCTACAAACAATCTTATTAAGATATTGCACAAGTTCTAGCTCCTCCGTGTCAGACCTTCTTTAATATATATAATGGGAAAAGTAAGGAAAAGGATGTATTGGATTAGCATTTAACAGAGCCAGAAGACGCATGAAAACAACCTCTGTCAGCAACCACAGCTCCTCCTGTTTCCCAAAACATCCCTTCTAAGAAAAAAAAAAGAATCGAGGCATTGATCCCATTACACTAATGACTCCTCTGCAATCCAGCGCACCTGGTGTGGGCCGATTTGACATTGAGCCAGAATGAAGAATATTAAAGAATTGTGTAATATCTTTACCTGAGGTGTTGTATTAAATTATAGTGGTTCAGGGCCAAATGGTGTTTCAGATGCTTGGATGGAGATCATGCGACTAAAAGCTGATGTGAGATTAAACTGCCTTCTTTAATCCATTTTGCAATCAGGTAGATATGGCTGTCATTAGAGCTGTTGCCTTGCCTACTTAAGGTTATTCATCGCTTCATTTGAGAAAAAAAATCATAATGGGGTAGTCAAATCATCTCGGTGAGTGATGAATAGCATATCTATTCTGCATATCATTTATCCATGAGCACATGAACACTGCTGATCAATTTACGTGCATGCATGACCAAACCGCAGGCAGTACCACTGGTTGTTAAGAGACTTCCCACCATGGTTTGTGGGTAAAATGTGAGGTCATTAGCATCTTTCTGCTTTAGTAACTGCACCGTAAAGATCCCCTAGCGGTGCTAAAAGCGTAATCACATGTCTGTGACTGCATGCACCATGCCGGAGATGTGTGCTGAGGCTGATGTCACACTGTAGGACTTGTATCCTCTGCACGTCTACCGTCTTTGATCTCATCGGTGGCTGAAATCCTACTCCCCTTGATGGAGGACATTGGAAAGCTGTCTAAAACATCTGTTCTTGTACATCCTCAATTCTGAAACACACACTAAAAGGTCAAAAGCAAGGGTCATATATCTTGGCTGCTAAATCTGAGGCGAGGTTTAAAGGGACAGCTCATACAAAAATTAAAAAGTGCCATTTACCCACTTATTTCTCATACCAATCTATTTCATTTCACAAAACACAAAAGGAGATGTCAGTAAAGCCTCAAAATAAAAATAATCGGCTCCACTTTATATTAGGTGGCCTTTGATATTTGATGCAATGCACTTATTGTGTGCATTCATGTTTTTTCATTGTACTTATATTTTTAAAAATACATGCATATAATTACATCTGTAACTAATTTGTGTAAATCCCTTACACCTTAACCCACCCTTAAACCTATTCATACCACCAAACCTGTCCATACCCTTAAACCTATCCATACCACTACCAGTACATAGTAGTTAAGGCCACCTAATATAAAGTGGGACCAAATAATCATATCAAAAGAATCAATGTGGCTTTTGTATTATATTCCAAGTATTCTAAAGTCATATGAGAAAAAAAAATACATTTTATCATTTCAAGTTGTGTTTTTCAAACTTGCTGTATCACAGTCAAATTCTGTTTGCAATTAATAATATCAAATTTAAGTACACTATGTAACTGTGTGTTCTCTATTATCTGTGACACTGACATCTGAAATTAAAAACTGCCATATACTTATTAAGAAACATTGCTTTTTTGAAAGAACTTTCTTATGCCAAGGCTGCATTTATCTGATCAAAAATACACTAAAAAGTAATATTATGAAATATTATTACAATGTACAATAAGTGCTTTTTGAATAGTTACCATGTTCTATTTGATTATACTTAAAAGTAATTTATTCCTTCGATGGCAAAGCTGATTTTTAGGAGCCATTACTTCAGTGTTCAGTGTCACATGATCCTTCAGAAATCATTGTAATATACTGATTTGTTACTTAAAAATAAATAAGTAAATAAATAAAATGAATGAATATCCTTTTTATTTTAGGATTTTTTTTGAACGGACAGTTCAAAAGAGCAACATTTACTTAAAATTGTAATGTTTTGTACCATTACTGTCACTTTTGATTAGGTCTACAATGATTCCTCGATTCTCTTCGAGAAGAGTATTCGACTTTTAAAAATCCCCGATTGCATTTTTCCTGTGTCGAGTAATTGGCAAATTACCAGAAGTGGTGCATTCTACATATTAAACCCTTTCAAAGATCATATTAAAGCATAATGCTATTAAGAATTGACAAGCGCTATGATTCAATTAAATAAATATATGCGATGCAGGCTTAATATACGCACTGTAGGTTACGTATGTGTGTGTCAGAGCGGCTCCATTCACAGTAAATGCTGCTACACAAACTGTTATCTTTTATATGTGTGGAGCGTCTCAGACTTCATCTCTGCATGTTGTTGTGAGTCATTTATACTGTGAATCATTTATAAACCTACGCAAACACAGGAGAATACATCATTATCTTTCTCAATATGCTAACTGTTCATCGCAATTTCAAAATAAAACTTTAGACCCTCACTCTGAGTTTACACATTTTGATGTCCACATATTCAAGAAATTACAGTGGCTGTAGATTTTCTGTCATAAAGAAATGGCAAAATATTAAAGATTAAGTGGACATTTGAATTAAATGTTGTTGAGTCAATATTAAACAAGGATTAAATCGCGCTGTGAAGTGTAAAAACAATCGTCAGGCTGTTGGTGCCCTCTGCAGTCAGTTTTAATAATGCATTATAATGTTTTTTGTTCAGTAAAACTACATGATTACTTGCTTTTCATACTTTATTTAAACTAATTAATATTGCCTCATTGCTATTATATGTGTATTTTAAGTCATTTTAAAGGCTATTGTTCACTTAGGTCTATTTTTATTACTACAAAAAAAAAATATTATAATTATCTGATTACTCGATTAATCGTCAAAATAATCGACAGATTACTCGATTAACAAAATAGTCCTTAGTGACAGACCTACTTTTGGTAAATTAATTTCTTTAAAAAATAGCCTTTTTATGTGCTTTTTGTCCAATTCATTCACTTTGCAGTCAGCAACCTCTTTTTTTGCATGGAAAAAACATTTCACAGAATGCTTCACAAAACACAAAAATAATATGGAACGACATGAGGGTGAGTAAATAATGCCAAAATGTGTCATCACTTATCATTTTTGGGTGCACTATTCCTTTAATTGCCACTGCTCTTGTAGTCCTGGCTAATGTCAGTTCTGACTCAACCACTTTTACCAGCACACTCAATCCCTATTTTACTCAATCCATCTTTCAGCATTACCATGAATTTATCCATCCTCTCCGACAAGTAAACAGCCACTCGTGCGATTTTCCATGGAAATACAGCGTACCTGCTTTCCGCCACTGCTTGCCTCCAAACTGACACCTGTCTGTAATCTCTACCCAGCTCTCATATGTAAACCCCTGCTAGGGCTGCGGCATTTCAGCTAGAGATGGTGGCCGGATTTTTGATGGATTGAATGCCGTCAATGATCAGACAGGGTGATAGCAGAGACTCTCCACCGGTCCATGCAGTCGGGGCACAGTGACACAGAGAAGTGACGTGTGCTAAAGCTAGGAGGAAAGTGTCCCCAGGCGTGCTATTTTTGCTGAAAGCTTGAGGGAAACACATCTGACCTGGCTCTACTGAGGAAGCAGAAATGTAAGCGTCATGGTCCTTTACTTTCTTCCAAACAATATAGAAAAAGGTACTGGCAGTGCAGATGAGTAGGTTTAGAGAGAAATAGATTCTTTGAAAGAGGGTTGTGGGGGAGGGGGGGTTGCAAATAGTGTGGGTATGTGCAATCGAGAGCTGCAAGATACAAAAGGCCACTGAAGAGCAGACTCACTGCACGTGTGATGCCCTTACCTGCAAGACCATTTAAAAGGGTCCTTTGAGAAGATAATATCGCCAATGCAACCACATGAGTTTAGGTTTGAGCAAGACGAGATTTCTTAAAACTGGCAGTATTGAGTGCCATTTTTGAGCATTTAGACTCGGAAAATGTGAGTCACAAAAGCGTAAGCATTGGAATATCCCTGGAGAAATTCAATTAATAGACAACAAAATACAGAGAGTGAGCTTGTGCACATACTGAAAGAAAAACAAACATGGCATGGAAAAGCACACAACACAGACTAATCCTCCTTTGGCCAAATTTGTCCAGACAGACTCGTGTCTAGCAGCGCAGCGAAGCACATCGTGAGGACAGTAAATGATAAAGACATCAATCAGATCGAGGTCCAACCCCTGGTCAAAGGGAAAGGTGTTGAGAAAGGGAATAAAACCGTTAGTCTCCAGCCACCATTTTGTATAGCGCTGTATTGATCCTCTCGCCGATAAGGAAAGGAGGGCCGGAAAAAAAATGTCCCAGTTTCATTCATCACACACATAGACGCTGTGGAACACATCGTCTGGCCCTGCAGGGAGAAAGGCTGCTCAGAAATAGCCTGAACTCAAAAAGACAAGATACAAATGCAACACATGGATCTGAGTGCGGCCACTTCACGCCTACCTTCATTATGCAAACGCATTTGTCATAACAGTGCAAAAAAACTTGCTCAGATAGATGGATGTTAGTGGGAGGGGTGAAGCTGGGGATTTTGGCGCAGAACGAAGAGACTGTACCCCATACCGACCGTTTGAACGTGTCCTTCTCCAGTTCTCCTTCTTTTCATATCTGCCTGAATATAGAGATATCCCTGTCAAGTGCTCCAGGGTACAGCTGTCAATCACCATGTGACAGAAATGGGGGGAAACTGGTGCATGAGTCAATTAATATTCAGAGTGGATCTACATTTAGTCCACAAGTGCAAGAGCAGGAGTAGGAGGGGCACTGGAGGGATGAAACAGGGATGAAGAGGGGACTTTGATGATGCCCTTAAACTTGAAATGTGGATGAACTCATAATGCAAATGATGCCATTAGTTATGCTTCAAATGATATTGTGGACTCCACAGACTCGAATTGCCACCTATATCAACGAACAAATGACTTAATTAGGAAACGCATAGAAGTTTGTTACAAATGCCAAGCAATACACACAAATGAAATATCAACCGACTTTTACACTCATGGCCTATAATAATTAGGCTATATTACATTCTCGCCATTCGATTTACGTATTATCGTCTAACTAAGCAATTCAAAGGGTGATTTCATTCATAACTAAAATAAACCCACAGCTCAATCATACTTTTACGCACCTCTGCGGATAGAACAGCTGGTTTCGCGATACAAAATGCGAATCACGCTGACCAGCAATACTCACCAGAGTTTGCTGGTACTGAAGCACACGCTGAGGGGCTCGGTCCCGCGCCATAACCGTGAATACAGCGGAAATTAAATATTTAAACGCTATACGGTATTCCCAAAAGCCACAAGATCACCGGGATGCAATTCAACAAGCAGCAGGAACGAGTAACAGGTCTTTCTCCGCGGAAAACAGCCCAACAGCACATCCAGCTGTCGAATGAACTCTTCCCTCTTCCCGCGCACTGCAATATATGCCATAACGCGCTGAAAACCCGCTTTGTGTGGGAAGACAGGGGTTACTACACTTCATACCTGTTGACTCGTTTGTCAAAAATCAATAGATTATTTTCTACCGCTGTGTGAGTAATCGCTATTTTGCACTACCGTGAACTCAAGCACTTAACGCGTATATTACGCATACCACGCTGTTTTATGACTAAGTTTTAATGACCCGAGGCAGGAACAGATATGTTTTCAGTTGATAATACAAAGATTTGTTATTTACAATGAGAGAAAACCCTAAAAGGGTAATGATAGAGCTGGTTTATTTTCAACTGAAATTGGGATGCACCTTTTACACCCTTCTAAAGACTGATCTGTGACCCTGCACAACAAAACAAGTCATGATGGTCATTTTTTTCCATTGATGTATGGTTTGTTAGGATAGTACAATATATGGCCGAGATACAGTTATTTGAAAATCTGGAATCTGAGGGTGCAAAAAAAAAAAAAAAAAAAAATCAAAGTATTGAGAAAATCGCCTTTAAAGTTGTCCAAATAAAGTTCTTAGCAATGCACATTACTAATCAAAAATTTATTTTGATACACTCACGGTTGTAAATTTACAAAATATCTTCATGGAACATATTGTTTACTTAACATACTAATGATTTTTGGCATTAAAGAAAAATCAATCATTTTGACCCATACAATGTACGACTATGTTGGCTATTGCTACAAATATACCCTTGCTACTTATGACTGGTTTCGCGGTCCAGGGTCACATAATGACACAGAATATCCTCACTTTCAAATCCTGTGGAGAGCCAATGGGCAGTTTATTACACAGCTCATTAATGTTATTTATGCTTACAGTAAATACTAAATATAGATGCAAGTTTGAAATGCATAGGCCCACGAGCACCAACAGCTCAAAGGCTTCATGGGATGAAAGACAGAAGTCCTTGGAGAGAGCAAAAGAAACCAATAGGTTGTTAAACAGATTTCCCTACAGAGACAGAGACTGGTAGGCTGCTTTTGGGCTCAGTAACAGGTCTACTGCCAGCTCAGGGAACAGCAGGGGCACAGGCTGGGATGAAATATGAATGTATCACTGTGAATTCTGACAGTTTTCTTGCAACACTGCAGTGTTTTTGTGTATATGTGTTCAAGCTCTCTCTCTCCTTTATGCATGCTCATGCATACAGACTTAACTCAAAAACCCTGTCTTTGCTGATAGAAACAACATGTCTTTCTGTTTGTAGCTGTCATCCAACAGATCATTGTGAAGTACACTGTCATATCTGGTAATCTACCTTTCTCACTTATGTCACTGCTTAACAGTTCTTCACAGACACCTCTCCTTAAAGGGACAGTACACACAAAAATAACAATTCTGTCGTTATTTAATCAATGTAATGCCATTTCGAATTTGAAAAAGTTTTTTGTCACACAGTGAAACTTAACAGGGTCCAATGTTGTTTAAACCACAACTTCTTCAAAATATCATCTTTTGTGCTCCACAAGAGGAATGAATTTTCATTTTTGGATGAACATAATATCTTTTCAAGATTGGTAGTAAATAAACAGACCGTATTTCTGTAAGTCTTCATACATCAGACTGCACTGTGCAAACTAATGTTTGTGCAAAAAGGCTACACATGTCACAGGGTAAGGACAGGTGAGCATCCCTACCCGTTGCGCATTCCTTTGAATTGGGTGTTCCAACGCCCTCAGCGCTAACACACTGACCCAATTCGATGCACCTTCCACAAAACTTTCTGTAATGTTCTTTTAATGAATTGTGGAAGCCGGAAAGAGTTCAAAAGAACATCTTGTTCATTGACTATTTAAATATGGGTCTGGGTGAGAAAATGAGACGTCGATCCGTAGTGGGGGTATGAAACAAGGGTCGATATTAGATTACATACAAGTACATTACCATCCCAGACAGGGATGTGCATTGAACTCAAGAGCATGTGGCTGTCTTCTGTTCAGTACTAGCCTCCAACAAAATGGTTTTAGCTCATTCAAAATTCTACGTGTGAGTGTAAATACATTCAGGTTGGAAATAGTGCTGTGCAACAGTTAATCGTGATTAATCGCGATTAATCACATCCAAAATAAAAGTTTTATTTATTTATTTTTACATATGTGTGTATTTACTATGTATATGTAAATACACATATATACAGTATGTATTTTGAAAATATTTATATGTATTTACATATATTTTATTGATATAATTAATATTATATATAAATATATTTAATATTTAAACATACCATATTTTTCTCAAATATATCCATGCATGTGTGTTTCTATATGCATAATATACACAGTACACATGCATGTAGTATCTAATCAAAAACTTTTATTTTGGATGTGATTAATCGCGATTAATCGTTGCACAGCACTAGCACGATTTTGTCATTTGAATAGAAAAATAGTGTAAAAGTGCTATAAAACATTTATTTGCATATACAATAAAACTGTAGTAAATATAAACAATACATATAGTTTCCCTGTAGAATATGTCAAAACAACAACAAAACTTTGTTAGAAGTAAAAAGTGTGAAGATAATTATATTTAATTCAAGAAGGCAATAAATAAATAAGTAAAATATTACTGAAATTATGATTTTAATTACATTTATTTTATCTCTTTTTTTTTTTTTGAGGAAGGAGAATTCACAGAGTCCCTTCTATGATCAATCAAATTTCCTTAGATTTCATTAAAAGAAGTTTGCTTCTTCTTATTTTTGCTAACATTTATGTGCACTGAGGTACTCTAAGTAGCATTTTTTTTTTTTTTTTTAGTTAATGTTTACTACATTATTAGTGTCATGTGAGTTACCCTGCTGGTGTTTTGTGTTTGTGTGGGCTACACCGTGCTCTGTCTTCAAGTTATTATTAGTCACTGTTGCTGGAGAGGCCAATGTTGCTGAACTTTAAGTCATCATTTGGCCTTCCAGTGTACCATTTGTATCATATCAGCAAAGTTTACAACAAACAGATTATACCTCAGATAGGTTATTATAATCCAATACACAGCTGAATGACATGTAGGAACTGTGAAATACTGTCACCAAAATGCCATCCTGTAATACTTTTAATATAATAAGTACATATTATATGTAAATTTACAGAGCAGCGTGCAACATTTTTAATCAAACTTGAACTAATAGCAGTTTATCAACTCCACATGATACCAAATCAATCAAGTTAGGGAGATAAAGTTTCTCTCCAAGCTATGAGATTTTTTTTTTTTTTTTTTTTTTTTTTTTTTTTGCTCTCCTGAATGAGAAGTGAACTGTTCCATTTCTAATTTCAACAGAATTTGTCCCATAGTGAAAGNTATCAACTCCACATGATACCAAATCAATCAAGTTAGGGAGATAAAGTTTCTCTCCAAGCTATGAGATTTTTTTTTTTTTTTTTTTTTTTTTTTTTTTTTTGCTCTCCTGAATGAGAAGTGAACTGTTCCATTTCTAATTTCAACAGAATTTGTCCCATAGTGAAAGCAGAGGTGGTGATATCGATTCTGTTTTGAATTATGTAGATGCACATATAAATGACATTTTTCTCTTTGCGCTTCAGATTGCTCCAGCACTAAGAAAGGACCTTGAAGGGACATTGTAGATATATAAACGACTGAATCCTCAAGGTTTCTTGAGAGCGATAGGACATCATCTCACATTGAGCCGGTCTGACAAAATTGTGCCTATTTGTCCTCATTAGAGGATCTAGACAAGAGAATCAAGCGTATGTTTAACTCCCTGCACGCGTAACACCGTGCCCTTGAGCCCCACAAGATAACCAAGTCGATTAAATAACCCCTCGAAATAGGAATGACTCGCAAAAGCTGCAAAAAGGCTAACGGATTGTTCTGATGGCAGTTGAGTGACTTCTAAAGCGCTTTAACGCGCAGTTTATCGGCAGCAATACAGGACACCTTAACAGGTTGCTATTTCGTCTTTGGCGGCTACTTACATTTTTCCGCGCCGGCTTTTAGTCTTGGTAAGAGCTCCTCTTGAACGCAACAGTCCAAACGTCACCTACGCCGCTCCATTTAATGACGCAAAAATGTAAGAAATCCCCACACAATTAGATCAACGCAATCAAAAACGAGTAATGACGTCAGTGCTGTTCGGTCCCAATTGTTCGTCTAGACGATCGAGATACTTTATGTATAATTGTCCTCGCCGGTGAATTGGCAGTGCCCTGTTGCTGATGCCTCTCGCTCGTCTTAGAAATTGCCTCAGACTGGAAGCTGAACTTCAAAAAATGCCAAACGCTTCCCTTAAAACATACTTGTCGGTGTTAATGCATCACCTAAACGCTTCGGATTAGAGTGCACTGCACGCGCTGATAGGTAAAGGAGTAATTAAGCCGGCAGAGCCCGGGGCGCGTGCACTGGCCAGGAATTGATTCTGTGATGCAATGCGGGTTCCGTCACTGGTTTAGTTATTGCGGGTTGACTCCACTTCTGTTCCTATTGCCTGTCATTAAAGCCATGTAATGGCGCATTTGTCTTCATCAGTGCATACTGCTGATGTCATTTTGACAGCATGTTAAGTTTTAAAGTGCTCAAATGCGTTTGAATATTCACAAGTTCTATCTATATATCTCTGCCCTCCTGGAAAATCTGCTGAAATGTGTTGAATTCTATCTATCTATCTATCTATCTATCTATCTATCTATCTATCTATCTATCTATCTATCTACATAGAAACCACCATCTGTCCATCCATCTATCTATCTATCTATCTATCTATCTATCTATCTATCTATCTATCTATCT
>JAHKKF010522393.1:2888-21942 GCA_019740295.1 Labeo calbasu
GGCGTGTGTTTGAGCAGCACACAGGGTTGGGGTTCGTGTGCACGCTCCACTTTAAGCGCTTTCTTTGGTCGTGAAAACAGCACCATTATAACGCAGTTTTAATGCAGTTTTTTCAGACTACTAGAAAACCAACTACTCCGAAACTTTAACCCACAAAATGAGCTCGAGCGTTCTAAGCCTTTATATACGACCACGTAACAGGGCACTTTTGAATAATAACATTCTAATATCATAACAACGAGTGTGTGTTGTTTAATAGGCCTATACGTTAAAATGTAGTCAAAAAAATTCAATATAATTATATATTATATTATATTTCAATATAAATATAGTAATAAAAATAATAACAATAATAATTAGTTTAGTTTAGTTTATTTTACCAAATCATTGTTGGTTCAATTAAATTTTAATTGAAGTGTTAGCGATGCGTGAGATTATTTACGTGATAAAAGTAAATAAATTTTGGCAAATTGTCTGAAACTGCACATACATTCAAATGCATTTTCACTATCAGAAAGGTCTTACTGTTTCAAAAAAAACATTACAAATCTTTATAAACATTCCATTTCTTCAGGTGCTGCTATATTTGATTTGGAACTCACATGGGAAAATGCCTAAAATTTGACACAAATTCAAATGTGATTTTACTGCCTGTCTTCCAAAAACAGTATAAATATCAACCTAAAACACATGCATAAAGGCTATTAAACTGCTGGTCAATAGTGCCACACAATATATATAACCTATAACAGGGCTTTCATTTATGCATGATGAACATATGTATTTTTTTTTTTTTTTTATAAAATATAAACACATTTCATTTTTTAATTGAATATATATATATAGTCTAAAATGAGCCCACTATGGTGCCATGAGAGCATGTTACATGCTTGCTTTACTACCTTGTTGCCAAAAATGTAAAGCACGCGGCAAATAGATTATAAGGGGATGTCATTAAACATTACTAAAAATTAAATTTTTATTTTAATTAAATTGTAGTTTATTTTAAATTTTCTTAGAGGGCTAAGTAAGGCTTGAAAGCAATGTTTGTTAATAACACTGGGATATTACATAATGTACAGGTACAGGCTATTTTAGCGTTCATTTTTGCTTTATTTCATGAGTTTAATCCTTGTGTAATATAAGGCTTGTTGTTGATGGACAGCTCGAACCAAAAACTGAACTCAAGCAATAAACAGGGTACAAAATAAAAGTCTTATATTTTCATTCAGCGGTCAGTAAAAAGACGCGCTTAACCTTTGCAAGTGTTCATTAACTTTATTTTTTAATAATTACACACTTATATAATAACCACACACACACACATTCGCAGACATTTGGTGTGTTTAAAACATGTTACGTTTAGTGCTAACTTAGTTCGTTTACCTGACATTTTTCTCACAGCAAAATCGGTGTCTCTTATTTTAAAAACAAGTCATGTGACAAAAACTAAGCCGTACGCCATGGACTATTTTAATGACTTTTATTTTGTTTAAAAGAACGTTAATAGAGGTGAATATAAACAACAGTGGAGTTAGGCTGGTTGAAAGACACAGACAGAAGTGAGGTAAGCATCTTTTAAAAATACCTTTATAATCATATGAACATGCTCCTTCCTAACTTTATAAGTGCTTATAATGTAACAAAACAAAAAACACTTAAGCACAAACAAGGCCGTGCAAATACTGTAGTGTACAAAGTGATGTGATGCTGTTTATTTGCCCCCTCTGCTGGAGAACGGCACGCTCCATTGATTTTTATTGTCTAGTTGAAGCTCTTGGATTCCTGTATTCCTCCAGTCCTCTCAAAGAACGTATTCCAGAGATTCCTAAAAGATTTCCTTTCTCTCGTCAACACTATGCCGTTTTCTGCTCATTTAGGCTGTCTTCACGTCATAAAATTTCATTGGAGCCGGTAAGTTACTTCTCTGACCACTAGTGGCCGCCATTATACAACAAGTCTAATGCTGTTTCATGTCTTAACTATCGCCGTTATCAGCCTCTCAATATATATCAAGGTTTAAACATATGTGCACTTATTTATATGTTTATTTATAAGTAATATATAGGTTGTTTTGGCATGTTGGTTGATGCAGTTTTGGCCTATAAGCATCACATTTTTTTTTTTTACAGAGCAACTGAAATGAGACATGTGCTTTTTTATTTGTCTGACACAGGGCTGCAAATTGAATATTTCATTCCAAAATAATCAGCAGCCAAGAGCTGAGCTGAGCAGAGCAGAAGATTGCAAGTAAGCGTCCAACTGAACCAGACAGCTTTGATGTAGCAGATAAGACATGAGACCAGACAGGTGGTGGCAAGCACTGATGCCAACCAGAGTGTTTTTTCTATCACAGATTGTGGACAAATGGATTTGAAATGTGTTGTATTCAGACCTGACAATCAAAATGCAAAAACGACTCCAGGATTAATTGTCCTGCCTATTCTTCATCCAAGATATCTGCATTATGGCGATAAAATTGAAAATTGGTGAATAGTTGTTCAGCTGGCTTTAAAAACAGACATATAACAAAATGACTGACTGTCATATTCTAAATACATAAGCAGTTGTTTTTTGTGTGTCTTTGGTGGACGAAAGCTAGCTGCAATATATTTTGTGCATGCATCTTCACTTCCCCCACCTCTTTCGCCTGAAGGGCCAAAGAAATATTAAAATCGAGATATGAAGTAATCATTAATATTAAGCCCACAGCCACTCTTGTCCCTCCAGATGGAAGACTATAATGTGTTGTCCTATTATTACAATGCATTTGATATTTCTTTGGTGTCCTGATTTCTAAAACCATGTGGAATGCAAAATGCATGCTGGATGAAGAAAGGCCTGAATGACTTTTTAGCATTTCACGTTATACTTTTACAGCTGACGTCATAGAAGAAAGATTTTATATTAACCACATCCGCCTAGAATACCCTGTTGCTAGGTGACCTGACAATAAAATGACTGACTTTGGGATGGTGGGGGGGTCACCTTCATGAATATTTATAGCGAAATGTCTGACGACTGGTTCTTGTTTGTTAAGCTTAAGAATGGAGCATCTAAATCTCACTAGTGGAATTACTTCAGCCTCCAAAGACTGACATGATATCATTATGCGAAGAGTGCATGTGTGTACTTAAAATGTCAAAACAGCCCGAACTGAAATCGATTGTCTGTTTTCATTTGGCTGTTTTTTCCCAAGGGCAAGGAAATAAAGCAGGAACACATATCTGCAGTGCAGGCTATACATTAGCTCATGCACCTCACAACCCTTCAGCCTTCTTTATACTTCAACGGTTGGGTTGTCATGAACACCCTGATATAATTATACTGCAAATAAAAGAGTCTTAGCAGCACATTTAAATGGATTCCTTCAGGGTAAAAAAAAAACTTCAAATTTGCTCTTTTCACAGTTTTAGACTAAAACATGAAAGTAATGTTTTTACGCATTTTTTTTATTTAACTTTTTTCACTTCAACAGTTATCTACCAAGTGTCTTCTTTGAAAAAAGAAACCAAACTAATCTGTGCTTCAAAGCATTTAAGATTTTCAACAGTTTAAGGGTCCTTGGACACTGAGTCTAACATTTTTGTATGCATTTTTTCATATGCGAAAACCACAGAGAAACGAACCCGATCTGAATTTTTTTATGGCGGATGAAATTTTAGAGGCAGTGTGTAAACATGATTGACACAATGTGAGATCGTATTTATTTTTTAACGTACCAGAATTTCAGACTCAGTTGGAACTTAAGTTGGAAATTTCATTTTCAGGTCTGTGCTCAAAAAGTGGTACTGCATAAATTTAATTTAGTACCATAATCTACAGTACCTAAAAATACAAAATAATAAATAAAAAACATAAATCTAAAATATAGTACAGTCATTTTATTTAAAAACTGATCATTTTTGACCACTATATATATTATATGTTACACTGGACCACAAGTGAATCATAAGCTGAATAAATAAGCTTTCCATTGATGTATGGTTTGTTAGGATAGGACAATATTTGGCCGATATACAGCTATCTGAGGGTGCAAAAAAATCTAAATATTGAGAGAATCGTCTTTAAAGTTGTCCAAATGAAGTTCTTAAAAATGCATAGTCTACTACTAATCAAAAATTAAGTCTTGATATATTTAATGTAGGAATTTACTAAATATCTTCATGGAACATGATCTTTAGTCATTATCCAAATGATTTTTGGCATAAAAGAAAAATCAATAATTTTGACCCATACAGTTGTATTTTTTTGCTATTGCTACTTAAGACTTTTAGAGAGTTTTGTGGTCCAGGGTCATATCAGTTATATTGTTTGATAATTTTTTATTTTTTTAAACCATTAAGTATGTGCATGTTCAAATACTAGCACTAGAGGAAAACTCCACTGTAATAATGTATATTATGCAGACTGCTGCTGGTCTGGGAAATGGCAAGTGTTTTCACTTCAGACCCACAGCTGTTGACACAACAGGCCCAGATGGTTTTGATTTGCTGCTTGGTTCACTGTGAAGGCTCTGGCTTTGGACGTCCTTTTGAGTCAAGGTGCAACACATCAGCATTTTCAAAGACTGTCAGTGACAGGCCATGGCTCACCAAAGAGCATCCTTCTGGATAAACAGCAGGTGAATTTTCCCAGAGAAGGCAAAGGGAAAATAAAATCAACAGGACTAAAATGATCTAATAATTAAAATATCTAAAAGAGTGTTTTCACGACACGTCATCACCTGGCCATATTCTTATATATATATATATATATATATATATATATATATATATATATATCTTTACCACCTATTAACTTTAGTTTATCAAAATATTGCACCCTTTCCTGCTTACTAAGTCCTTCATATGATTTAACAGCTTCCACACGTTTTTTTTTTCTTGTGGTTTAGACAGCATAAATTACCAGAACAACTATTTACTAGTATATTAAACATGCAGCCCATGCTGTTGTTTACATCGCCATGTAAACAATACATAGTGTATACTGTACATTCGAAAGTCCATATAAAATTAAATACGTCAAGGAATTCAAATTAAACTGTCTGCGTTAAAGAAAGTTATATGGGTTGACTGAATTTTCATTTTTGCCTGGACGAATATGCTTTGTAAATTCTGTTTTACCGCCTTTGCAAACACTGAGCGTAAACATTCACCGGATATCACTAATATTTCACACAATCTGGATAATCCAGTTATAATCTGTCGATTAATTCCGTTAAAGTCACCACTGTGACTTTAAATCTATTGTGTAACGATCTACTATCGCTCACTGACACAGTAGTAAGTGTGACGCCTACCGTTCACTGCCCGCACTCATTTCAACATAAAGCTTACGGTCGCGCTGGAGCTGCGCCTGATAGTGTCTAGTACACACCAAAACAAGGATTTCAAGCTTTGTAATTAGTTTTAAAATTTAGGAAATGGACCAGAAAGACACAGAAATGAACGAAAAAGGAGTTTCTTCTTCTACCAGCGGAGTTGTTGTTCAAGTCAGGGAGAAGAAAGGAGCTTTACGCGCTGCCATCCCCTATATGCCTTTCCCAGTAGCTGTCATCTGCCTGTTTCTCAACACATTTGTGCCCGGACTGGGTGAGTACGAGAAGACGATTCGCTTATTTACACACAACCACCTGTGAGATGTAACACTGTATTTACAGCCGGAATAAACAACATTTCATCAACAAGTTCTTTTAGTGCGCGCTTTATGTCATTTAAATTTGCTTTGAATCACATACTTATACAGTTTAAGTAACGTTATTCTACATAAGATGTTGCTTGTACTTATTGTTTATACTTTGCAATTACGAATGGAATGTCTAAATACTGAATTGTATTTGTTTCTAATTCATTCATGTATTTCCTAATGTGTTTTTATTGTTTTTGGTGATATTTTTGTATATGGGTCAATGACGTGACGTTAATTTTTTTTTTGTATGTGTCTACTTAACACAATAAAACATCAGCATGCAGTTCATACAGACAAATGGATCCACCTACAATGAACATGCACTCAATTTCTGAATTAAAATCTATTTTTATGTGTTTGTGGGGCATGAAGTCAAACATGTGGGTGGTACAATGAAGAAAAAGTCTCATCAAACGACTGAAAATCTCAACAAGATGACCCTTGAGTAGGATGGCTAACCTTGTGTTATTATTGCTTTGGATAATAGATATTGAATCAGTTTTGTTTGTATAAAAGTGGTCCAAGCAACATGCAGAAAGCCATTTTGTTGTCATGTGACAAGAAAACCATAAACAGGAAATGATATCATGATTAGTTAAAGTTGTCAAATGGTAAAACCCGAAGAAAATGCTGTAATATTTTGGCTTTTGATTTAAAATGCATGATATTTGTGGAAAATAATGATTAATATGCTTACACTGTAGACAAAGTGTACGTTTTTGTTCGAGATATTTTTTTTAAAAATAAATAAAATCGATATGAATTTAAAGACTTCTAACACCCAGCCACATGTTTTAAAATAGATGTTTTTATGATCATGAACAACCTTATTTCTTATCGAGCCATAAAGCACCAAAGCACATTTGGTTCCGAACAGGATCAGATTGTATTTCTCGCTGACATTTAGGTCAAGATTCACCACGAGCTGTTTTTTATTTCAGCTCATGTCCGATTTTTGAAGTGTGGTAACAGATCCATCACGTGCATCTGAGAGCATACCAGAACCGATAATCAAGACAATCATAAATAATTGCATCCACTCCATTACCCTGATTGATAACTTGACCTTTTCTCCTTCCTAGCCGATCCATTCATCCATCTCGGTGTTGTCATTTCCAACTTGCTTCTCAATCATGTTAGTTCAGTCTATGTAATTGTTAATCTTTGGTGTTTGGTCATGTGTGTGATCAGCTTGTGCAACCATCTTCTTTCATCCAATACGCCTCTTTTGTTAATTGGCATTAGATTGTCCCGTGATGTCAGTCTTCAAAGACCAAATGGATTGTTTTATTTCTCTTTAAGGATTCTTGTTCCATTGCATTAGACACATTTAAAGCATCACTTTGTAGCTTGCAATTTTCAAAGTATAAAAGCAGACATGGCAGACGAATATTGATCTCCCTTATGTCTAATAAGGCTGGGAAGAATGACCTCAGGGAATGTCTTTGAAATATGCTAGAAATAGTAACAAAAGAATCATACTCATACTGGATATTTTGCACTAAAGCCTTTCAATACAAAAGCATTGTGCTGAAACTTTACCCTGAGCACTTCTAATCAGTGCCAAGTGGATTGTCTTGATAGGTGAGCTGATACTTTTTGTCTCCCTCGTCTTTTATGGATCATGCAGTACATCAGATATCTCTTCTTTTTAGCCTCACAGTTATGGATACTTACCCTGTTTGTTAACGGGAATTGATAGATTTTACACATTGATTTGATTAGAATTCACAAGCTCTCTTTTTGATTCAGAGTTTAATTAGTTTGAATATATTTAGTTATTTTGGATATTTTTGTTGTTAAAATATGAACATTTAAACTGTGGTTATCATGACAAATTCATTGAAACATTCAATAAATGAGATGAACGTTAGTTATTGAGTGTCTTTTCTGAGGTAAATGTATCGTTACGTGACATTGTTTACAAACTGTTTAAATTATGTCTTTTTGCATATTAAACTAATTAGGTTATTATTATACATGAGACATGATACATTTCAAAAAGTTACTGTTTTTTAATATACAGTGCCTTGAAAGTATTCATACTCCATTTTTCCACATTTTATGTTGCTGCCTTATGTTAAACTGCTTTAAATTACTTTTTTCCACTTCAGTCTACACTCCATACATCATATTGAGAAAGTCAAAACAGAATTGTCACAACTTTGTAAATTTGTTAAAAATAAAAAATTGAAATAAGTACATTGCATAAGTATTCATACCCTTAACTCAGTACATAGCTTTCAGCTGTTATACCTTTCCAAATCATACCCATTCAATTGAATTTGCCACATGTTAACTTCTCTCAAAGTGTAGTAACATCTACAAGCAATATGAATGCTTCTGAGCTAAATTTTAATTGTTCCAGATAAGGGTATGAATACTTATGCAATGGAATCATTTCAGGGTTTTTTTAAATAAATTTGCAAAGATGTTAAACCCTGTTTTTTTGGCTTTGCCATTATGGTGTATGAAGTGTAGATTGATGTGGAAAAAAGTAATTAAAGCAGTTTAACAAAAGGCAGCAACATAACAAAATATGAAAAAATAAAGGGGTATAAATACTTTTGCAAGGCACTGTACCTTCTGATGTTCACTGATGTTTATTTCATACTATAACTATTAGTAAAATGAAAAAGATGACTGGTACATCTCTGTGCTGAAGCGGTCTGTCACGTCACATTAAATTGATATTGATTCTTCAAAATGAGAACTAATTAAAGCCACAGTAAGCGATTTCTGAAAAAAGCTGTTGAAAGTGAATTGGACCAAGCACCAAAACACACTTGTAGCCAATTACCAGTTCGTGAATTTGGGGTCCACCTATCAGGGCAAAAATAATCCTTTTAGGTTGGGGCATGTCTGTTTTGGTGACTTCAAATAACAACAGTGTTTTTAAAGTTTAGCAATTGATATTGCCAACCCAACCCTTTTTTTGTGCCGATATCAGGGCGTTGGAAATATGTGGCTCCACTGTGGCATCTTTGGCCATATTTATGCGTCTGGGACGTTTGCAGAGCTTGGAATCCATCTCTGACAGTTGCAGTTAGATTGAACATACAGTAATCAAAGTGGTGACCGCATCACTCCACCACTTGTTGCTCACTGGTGTTTATGTCAATATTGGTTTCATCCATCAGGATACCCCCACTGGACTCGTGCCTCAAGTCATCTAATCTTGCAGTCCTCCTCAAGTTTCGGCCAGTCCCTCTGGAGTCTGGAGTACATAGAGTGCTTTTGGAGGACGCAAGCATTCAGTATGAATTAGTGCATAAATACTTACAGAACGAACATGCATTCTACAGGCAGTAGTGTGCCTGTCTCGTATCATCTCTGCATGCGGGCATGGTTTACTGAGTGCCTGTCTGCTGCACAGTTGCTCATACATAAACTAGAGCGGAATATTATGACAAGAGAGCCCATGTTTGGATGACGATGATACAAGGGAAAATGCCAAGAGCCAAATGGGGCTCTCTTGAGCACGCAGTCTGCACTCGGGTTGTCAGAGACCATTTACCACTCTAGTTAGTGAGTCATGCTTGACAACCTGCTCTCCTCACCTTTAATTGCAGATACTTTGCAGGGCATGTGTTGGGTGCCAAATGAGGTTCAAATCATCAAATCATGCTAATTTGCATGTGCACAAATTGAGGGTCTTATTAATAGTCCAAACTATGACAGAGCCCAGATGCCCAGCTCTGTTGCATGAAACGGTTCTTTGACACTAATGCAATAAATATACTTTTAAAGGGATAGTTCACCCAAAAATGAAAATTCTGTCATTAATTACTCATCCATTCCAAACCCGTACAACCTTTGTTCATCTTCAGAACACAAATTAAGATATTTTTGACGATATCCGAGAGCAACTACCATGTTCAAGGCCCAGAAAGGTAGTAAAGACATCAATAAAGTAGTCCATGTGACATCAGTGGTTCAAACTTAATTTTATTAAGATAGGAAAATACTTTTTGCACAAAGAAATCAAAAATAATGACTTTGTTCAACAATTTCTTCTGGACGTGCATTCACAAAAGTACCAAGTAGATGCACACATTTTCTTTGTGCGCAAAAAGTATTCTCGTAGCTTAAAAATTAAAGCATAAAGCATAAATTAAGGTTAAACCACTGATGTCACATGGACTATTTTAACAATGTCCTTACTACCTTTCTGGGCCTTGAACGTTGCGTTGCTGTCTATGCAGAGTCAAAAAGCTCTCAGATTTCATCAAAAATATCTCAGTTTGTGTTCTGAAGATGTACGAAGGTCTTACGAATTTGGAATGACATGAGGGTTTATTTTTGGGTGAACTATCCCTTTAAATGAGCTGCATTTAGAAATTGGAATGAAGTAAAATTAACATACTTTTAAAATTTAAAAAAACTAGAAATTTGTTCTAAAACATCAAAGTTTGTCAGGATTTTGCTCTTGGATGGATGGATGGATGGATGTTTTATCTTATTTAATAAATGACATTTGTGGACCACTTCAAGAACACTTCATTTCCCAGAATGCATTACCTGTGTTGAATCTTTGTAAACTGCTATTTGGTAAATCCCTCTGGTTCTAAACTGTTTTTCCTACCCAACACCGCAGATTAAATTAAATTGTGACGTTGGACCCATACCTCCTGAATGGCATCTTTGTGGTCAGCCATTCTGAAAATCTGTGGCATCAAAATTATTTTGACAGTTGGATTCACAGATGTTTAATTTTAGGCTTGCATTTGCACCATTTGTTCAGGCATACTAGAAGAATCTTGTTTTAATTCAGGCTTTGTGTGGACCAAAACGTTTTGAAAAATCAATGTGGTTTAGATGTAATCGGATATGGATGGAATTTCATCCTAAGAAAGGAGTTTCTCAAGGGCTAAAAGTGGAAAACTGTTGACATTTTTTATCTTGACCTGATCTGAATCTAAATGGGAAGCCTTTTCACATGGGAAAAAGAAAATTAATTTTTGTAGGGTGCGTGCAGATTTCTGGCATTTAGCATTTCCAAAAGAAGGATTATAAAGTGCTAAAATATTCTACTAAGCTTTCCAGTTCACAAATAGAGGGAAGTATATAGTGAATATCACACAAAACCCTTTATTGGAAATAGACTGTACTGTAAGCCTAGAATTAGTATGAAGTGCACTGAAAGACAAAGGTCGACCACTTCAGATGCATTTAGCTTAAAAATGTTCTGAAGCGTTGTTTTATGAAAATACTTTTCTGCTTTCATTTTCCATTTTCCACAAGATATTTTTACCAAGCCAGGAATGTACAGTAAATCATGTTAACCAGAGATCTGAAAATGACAGAGGTCTTTTTAGTGTAAACCACTTTATGTTGGTTTCCTGCTCTTATACTGGTTTAGCTGGTCGGACAGCTGGTGTACAGTAGGTGTAGACCACCTTAGGCTGGTTTAAACTATTTTCTCAGCAGGGCAATTTCAGAGATTTGTGTTGCTCATGCCGATGCTATCCCAACACTCTTTGAACTGAACCTATCGCTCTAGCCCTGGTGCTCTTCTAGTTTCCATGACAGCAGATGCTAGCAGAAGCCTGCCTGCCTGTCTCCGTTAAGATTGAAGGAGGTAGATAAGCCAGCAAATGAATTCATTCCAAGGGGGTCCTTTAAAGTGCACTTAAATGGGCAAAGAAATTAAGTATGGTTATCGTTTTAGATTTTTATTACTTCTTTTAGACCTTTAATAATATGTTAAAAGCTTCTTGTAAGACTTTCATAAAGCAAACAGAATTACAGACAAAAAACAGACATGCAGAGGAGCCCGTGACTGTCAGGTAAAGGACTCTTGTATGCGACCTTAACTCAACTCTCTTGTGGATTCAAGCTAAAAATAAACTGACTGCAGAGGTCAACAATGTAGTGGTGCTCTAATTTGGTGTTTTTACTTTACTTTTTTCATTGTGTTAACATATTCAAAGCTTTGCCATGCAAATTTAACACGAGTCTGAAATCAAATACTTTCAAGCGTGTACGAAATTCAATTTTTTTTTTTTTTTTTTCAAGGATCATGTGACACTGAATACTGAAATAATGACTGTGGAAAATTCAGTTTTAACATCACTTGGATAAATCACATTTTCTAATATATTAAAAATAGAAAACAATTTTAAATTGTAATAATATTTCATTATATTACTGTATTTTTTTTTCTTTTTTTTTTTTTTGAACGAGTGCATTCTTGATAAGCTTAAGAGTTTCTTTCAAATACATTAAAAAATGTGACCAATCCCAGACTTTATTATCATGATACTGCATATGTTAATATACTGCTTATTTGACATATTGCTGTTTGCTTGTATTATATTATGGAAGTATATGCAAATTTAGTCAGTGTTAGAATTACCTAAAAAACCCTTCTCAGTTTTGTGTAAAATATGCATCAGACAGCCAGTGAACGGACTGTAGGCAGTGGGTGGACATGCCTTATAAGGCTGATCCCAACAAAAAAAGGGTGAAAGGAAAGGAAGAAAATCAAACAGGAAGCTAATCTGTGAAAGAAACCACAGGGCATCTCAGACCAAAATTTGCGATTTATTAAATTGCAGCTGATAGATTCAGTTCAGTTTCAATATTGTACATGATTACTGGAATGAGGGCACAGTTGGTGACAACAGTTAGCTTTCAGAGCAGAAAAATGACTTTCAGCGCAATGTTTTTGGCAGCAGATCCCACAGCAGAAGACCACTGAGCACTGTAACTTCTAATTTTACACAGACGGTCTCTTCACTCACAAAATGAGATGAATGGGATAACATCATTCAGAGACTGTTATTGGTCTCATTTTTAATACAGCTGAGACACCCGACAACAAATTACACTGATGCTCTTGCTTCAGATTACATAAGATTTGCAGTGTGATTAATGACCGAGTCTATATTAGCAATAAACAGCGAACTCAGTGAACAGAAAAATTTGATTGTTAGATTGCAAGATTTGGCAATAAAGCACAAGTTCATCTCTAAATGTAACTTATTGTTACCCTTATGGGGTTTTCATATTACAAAATGGTCTAGCATGCTTTATAATCATTTCTGATCTTCTCAAGGCCCAGTCACTCGAAGTGAAACCGTCCTGTATTAAATGAGCAGTATTGGTGCTGTGAGCCTCATAAAAGACAGTGTTAACCCAAATGACTGTCTCTTTGGAAAGGATTGAACAGCCAGTAAATGACTGATGAGTAATCAGCTCCTCACAGAATGGCTGAAAACTGCGATGGCTGCAGGCAGTCAGGCTGACTTTGTCGCGTCTCCTCTCAAGCTGTCTTGGCTCTCATCCTTGAGCTGTTATAAATAGAGGCCGCAGAGCTGTTGTGGAATTTTCAATTTCCGGTATGTGCATGTTTTGTAGGCCTACCTTGAGGCTAATCCTTCACCTTGCTGTCCAAATGACTCTGTTATACATCAAGCTCTTGGGCCTAGTTTAGTCGCCACTTGTGGACCAAACACAGAATGCATAAAGTTAAATCCTAGAGAGGTGCTGTATGTACGCTCTGTTTAATTTTCTCCATGTGCATTTAAAAAAACTAAGACAATAAAAATAAGACAATATCTTATAGCTTCACTAGCTTACAAAAACTTGTTTTCTTTAAAGTCAGTGTTAAGGCAGGTCAAAGAATTGTTTCTAAGTGGAGTCTGTTAAACAGTTTTTCAACATTTTTTAGCATCAATTGCTAAATTGCTGTGAGTTACTGTCATTACTATTAGTTACTACAGCCTACAGTTTGCTAGCTAGCTATGCCTTTGTCACTTAAATGCATATTACCTGGTTGCGGTAATTTACAAATCAGCTCGGTCTTCATATTTAAATTAATTTATTTAGTTGAGAGAGGCGGCAACTTTCATGCGAGTGGGCGTGGCTTCAGTGCCGACAGCAGACACGCCCACCAGCGTTTGAGTGCAGAGAATACTGCTTGTTTTTTTTTTAAGATTTTGATAACTTATTTTATTTACTTGCCATTTTTATTATTCAAACTCATTTTTCTCCCTTTTCACATCTCATATCCCATCAGAAAGGCATTTGTTTTCAATAAAAATTAAAGAAATAATCAAAAAGTTCAAAATAAAGTTCAGGTAAGGTTAGGGGTAGGTGTAGGAAGGGCGTTATTGTCCGAATATGGTGACATCCATTTAATAATATTAATAATAATAATAAAAAAATGCATTAACTAGTATAAACAGCAGAAAATTCTGCCATTTTACTTAATGTAAATGGAACCTATCACTATTTGCACTTAGTTTAAATAGCATCTATCGCTAAGAAAATATGTTATTTTCACTTAAAGTGCCGCTGGCTATTTAATATTGATTTACACAGGCTTTAACATTTTCAAGCCATGCATTCCCTCAAGATTTTTTTTACACACAATCATATGCTTAATGGCTTATTTACTCAAAAATACTTTAAAATGGTAATTTTGTAATATATTACAAATTTAATATTTATTATTTTGTAAAATAGAATACAAGTAAAATGATTTTCTATTTTAATACATTTAAATACATGTAAATACATGCAAAGCTGAATTTTCAATAAATGTCTTCAGTGTCACATGATCCTTCAGAAATCATTCTAATATGCTGATTTGTTTCTCAAGAAACATTTATTTTGATTAATAATGTTGAAAACAGTTGTGCTGCTTAATTGCTTTTAGTGGAAACCATAAGATAATAAGGATTCTTTTATTATTATAAAATAAAAAAAGCTGCATTTGTTTGAAATAGTAATCTTTCATTATAAATGTTTTTACTGTTGTTTTGGATCAATGGATTCTTGCTTTATATAAGTATTAATTTGTTTTTAGAAAAATCTCACTAAGCAACTTGATAATAACCACAGACCTTATTTTACTCATAAATCAAAACCTGCTATTGTAATATAGAAATTCAAAGCAACAAATTAGCCTTTAAGGTTGAATTATGAAGTGATGTCAGCATTATTTTACAGTTAAACATTTTTAAATCACCCTGCCTCTGCAGAAGCATATTCTATTGTTTACTATGCTTGAAGCTCACAGTGCACTCTTAAAAATAAAGCATTTTTATTGGCCTTGATGGTTTAATGAAAAGCCTTTAACATTAGTGCTAATTTACTACTGCACAAAAAGGTTTTTTATAGAGGAAAATGGTTCTTTAGATAATCAAGAAAAAAATATTTCTTTCTGTGTGTTCACAGAAAGGTTCTTTGGGAAACAGAAAATGGTTCTTATATGGCATCGCTGCAGATACCCCCACTTTGGAACATATATTTTTAAAGGCATAGGTCTTTCATGAAATGTTTATTCCATACACTCTTAAAAAGAAAGGTTCTTTATTGGCATCAGTGGTTCTGTGAAGAACCTTGAACATCCATGGAACCTTTCAAATGCAGAAAACATTCTTTATAGTCAAAAAAGTTTCTTTAGACTTTTAAAATGTTCTTCAAAATGGTTCTTTTAGGAACTGTTTACTGAAATGTTCTTTGGGGAACCAAAATTGGTTCTTCTATGGCATCACTGCAAAAATACCCTTTTGGAACCTTTATTTAAGAGTGTATTGCAAAAAAAAATCAATATCTCTATGGAGATTTTGAATAGTGTTATAACCTCTAGAACCTACTATTGTGCTCTATTTAAATCTGAAGAGAGGGAGAGCGTGTTGAAATGTGACTTTTGTGGCTTAAGGTCATTCTTTGTTTCTCCTGCTACATTCAGTGGTTTGACCAATCATGCTCTCTGACTTGAAGAAACTCATTCAGTGTGTGCAATCAACAAGAGAGGAGTCTTGTGAATGACTTCCTGAAAAATACTGAATGGTGCATCCACTAGCTTCCAGTCTGAAGAGGGTGAACGATGTGAGAGAAGATAACTGATTTTCATTCGTGGCAGCTAAAAGGGTCACCACATCTATTTATGCCAAAACATGCTTACAGTACGTATGTTTAAAACATCCTCAAGCGCTTAAAAAAAGACATTGGCACCTGAGAACCTCCACACACACTCTCCTAGCAACATTCGTCTCTCAGAAGAAAAGGAACTGGACGGGATAATTAACCTCCCACACTGGCAATGGGGTGCATGTGAGGAAGGCTGAGGTAAATTATAGTGATTGTGAGCCTAATGTGCAGGGACTAGGACCCCTCACAAGCCTACTGTATCTTATCTTCAAGCATCCTTTCTTCATAGAGAAAACAAGTGTGAATGTGTGCATGTCTCTGTTGAACCATTATGACGTCTCTAAATTATATGTGTGGCATATGTAAGCAGACATTTGCCTGGGAATCCAGTGCTTAATGCAGTTTGACAGGCAGAAGCATTGCTGACAGCCTGATGAGAGCTCACGCAGTTGACTTGCCATGTGAGTGTGTGATAATATGGTGGAGCGGGGGTCCTCGCGTCATTCACTTTAATTAGGGTGCTACAAACACCCAAGGCTCTGTTTGTCACTTAGACCCGGACTGAAGAACTGGCTCTGCTTTAATTCACTGTGAATTAGTGAATCGAATTGGCCACTTTAGAGTATGCTGAATTGGAATTTGAATTAATACTGAATATAACACATGTACTGCATATGATAAATTGTTATTTCATCCTGGTCCACAGTTGATTTATTAAATATAATGAAATTTAATTTCAATTTATACTGTGTACACTACCATTCAAAAGTTTGGTGTCACTAAGATTTGGTAAAAAAAAATCATACTTTTATTCAGCAAAGATACATTAAATTTATAAATGACAAAAAAGACATTTATGTTTTGTTTTATGTTGAAGCAAAACAATGTTTCAATAATTGCTGTTCTTTTGAACTTTCTATAAATCAAAGAATTCTGAAAAAATATCACAGTTTCCACAAAAATATTAAGCAGCACTTTTTTTTTTTAACTTCGATGAAGATAATAAATGATTTTTAAGCACCAAATCAGCATATTTGTGACCCGGACCACAAAATAGCATGGGTATATTTGTCGTAATAGAAAAAAAAATAGTATGGGTCAAAATTATAAATTTTTCTTTTATGCCAAAGTAAAGATCATGTTTCATGGAGAAATTTTGTGAATTTTCTACCATACATATATAAAAACTTAATTTTTGATAAGTAATATGCATTGCTAAGAACTTCATTTGGACAACTTTAAAGGCGATTTTTCTCAGTATTTATATTTTTTTTGCACCTTAAGTTTACAGATTTTCAAATAGTTGTATCTCGGCCAAATATTTATTCAGCTTTTTTTTTTTTTTTTTTTTAAAGATTTTATTTTTGGCCTTTAAATGTGATAGGACAGATCATACAGGACAGGAAGCAAAGTGGGAGAGAGAGAGAAGGGGCTCGAGCCAGGATTCAAACTCGGGATGCCCATAGCACAACGGCACTGCATGTCAGCACACTGCCCACAAGGCTATCGGTGGCGACATTCAGCCTTTAGATGATGTATAAATCTCAATTTCAGAAAATTGACCGTTATGACTAGTTTTGTGGTCCTGGGTCACATATTAGAATGATTTCTTACTGATCATGTGACACTAAAGACTGGCGTAATTATGTATTTATTTATTTGGCAACACATTTGTTTAGGGACCAATCCTCACTATTAACTAGTTGCTTATTAGCATGAATATTGGCTGTTTATTAGCACTAAAAAAGCACATATTAATGCCTTTTCCCGCATGATCATATTTTAGATTCCTATACACCATACCTAAACTTAAAAAGTACTTTACTAATTATTATTAAGCAGCACATTAGTTTATTGATGCAAAAGTCATAGTTAATAGTGAGTTAATGGTGAGAATGTGACCATTTATGTATTCATTTAATTATTTATTGCTGCAGAAAATTCATCTTAAAAATTTAGTATTTCACAATATTTTACATCAATTAAATCTATTTTAAATATTTTAATATAATTTTTAAATAAATTCAAATTAATGTTGTATTACATTATATTTAAAACATTAACTTTTTAACATAATATTTAAAATTGTATACAATATTAGTAGTATTTTAAACATATTAAAGGGATAGTTCACCCAGAAATGAAAATTCTGTCATTAATTACTTACCTTCATGCTGTTCCAAGACTTTTGAAGACTTTCGTTCATCTTCGGAATACAAATTAAGATATTTTTGATGAAATCCAAAAGCTTTTTGACCCTGCATAGACAGCAATGCATCTACCATGTTAAGGGCACAGAAAGGTAGTAAAGACATCGATAAAATAGTCCATGTGACATCAGTGGTTGAACCTTAATTTTCTGAAGCTTCAAGAATACTTTTTGTGTGCAAACTAAAATAATAATGACTTATATAATAATGTTAGTCTTCGATGCACGTTCTCAACAATGTCCGATATCCTTACTACCTGTCTGAGCCTTGAACGTGTCAGTTGCGCTGCTGTTTATGCAGGGTCAGAAAACTCAGATTTCATCAAGAACATCTTAATTTGTGGTCTGAAGATGAACGAAGGTCTTACAGAATTGGAACGACATTGAGGGTGAGTAATTAATGACAGAATTTTCATTTTTGGGTGAATTATCCATTTAACCACAAAACTGCAAATATACTGTAGTAGATTGTTTCACCAAAGTCTGATTTTTTTTTTTTTTTTCCCTAACAGATTTTCCAGACGTTTTTCAGTGTGTGGTGAAAAGAGTTCTAATATGTGATCATTCACATGGAATTTATGGTTCAGCTGAATGATTCAAGATGGCAGTGAGGAGGTTATGCACTGTACTTCTAGGGCTGCATGCGCCAGTCAAGCAACTGCTTTTGAGATGAATGATAACACTTACACAAATCTCCTCCTTGAGTCAAAGGCACTAAGAGAAAAGGATGTTATTTTCCACTTCCTACATTCGTTCTTTAATTCCTCGGTGTGTATTGTAAGCTGTCTGCTTTTGGGGGCAGTACTGTAAGTATATTGTTTGTATAACGGCCGTGGGAATAAAACACAGTGAAAAGTGCTTTTTTTCCCTTCTCTACTTGGAAAGCTCCTTCTAAAAGATAAACTTATGAGGTTTGGTCCCAGTTCTTCTCAATAACAGGCAAACATTTCATAGCGGCAGACCGTACTGTCAACTAAAGAACAGGCTGTATCCGGGGTGAATAAAGTACATTTCGCATAATAAGGAGACTCATCAGTTTTGTGGGCTATGCTAATGTTCAGCCGCTGTCCTCCCCATTAGAATCTATTATTGTGATAACACTAATGAGATGCTAAACTGCGCTTGGCAGCATAGTGCTGCCTGCTCGCTCAGACTCCTTCAGTGTGAATTATGCTTATCGGCCTTGCAAATATGGAAAGCTATTCATAACCTAATTGCCCTGGATTGAGCGGGATAGAAAAAAATGTATCTGACAAGAGATGTCTTGGC
>JAHKKF010522394.1:2073-14576 GCA_019740295.1 Labeo calbasu
GGAGTTTCTTAGCACAGATTTCAGCCAGCACTTATATCCATCGCCACCTGTAAGATCTTTCAGTAGCTGTGGTCTACTAAAAGCCTCAAAGGCATCAGGGCTACAAAGGAGGGAACAAAGATGTGGGTCCTTAGGAAGTTTTTTTCATCCCATGCATCTTCCCATTCTTTTCTCCTCTTCTTATAGCTAGGAAAGCAGTGACTTACATCCCTTCTTTTGTTGCCCTTCAACTGAAAATTACAACCAAAAGCCGCACAATGTGGCATTGTATCAGTAATTTATTTTTTCAGTTGTGTATTCCGAGTTGTGTTGCAGTAAAAATATCAGCAGGTAGCACCCGTATCTCACCAAGTACAACCATTTTACGCAATTGAAATAATGGCACCCCTATATTCCAAAATATGTAAAAAACTATGTGGATTTTTTAAATAACGCAAATCTTTAATGGGGTTTGTTCTATATATTTAAGTAAGAGACGTAATTTATGTTACATTTAAGCCATACATGTCTTAATACCAGGGGTTCACTTTAAATCCCCATGTAGGTCAGTCTCTAAGTCACATACTTTGTATCTTCTGTAATTTACTACCAGATCATGGAGAAAGCTCTCCTTCACATGGACAATGGCTACAAGATTCCAAATCTACGTGGACGTGGACTGGTGTGCAAGACCTACCTACCCTCATATACAGCCTTCCGTGGCTTTGGTGGACCTCAAGGGTTGACCATCATTGAGAGCGTGCTACATGAGGTGGCCGCCAAGTGTGGCTTACCTGCACATCAGGTGGGACTAAAGACAAGTCAATTAAACAGAATTCAAACAGTGTCTTAATGGGTCGAAATTTGAACCTGTTAAGGACTGTTAAAAAACCGTACAACTGTTGGTTCATGATATTGAGCTATTATGGGAACTTTCAATGTGTCAGATCATTATAAAATTGTTTGGGTTTTCATTTCGACTCTCTGAAAATGGTATATCTTACTGTACAGGTGAGGGACATCAACATGTACAAGGATGAAAAATGCTACACTCACCACAAGCAGCTCTTTTCCCCTCATGACATGGTGCGGTGCTGGAACGAGTGTCTTGAGAAATCCGACTACACCCATCGATGCTTGTCCATCGAGCAGTTTAACGCCCACAACCACTGGAAGAAGAGAGGGATCGCCATTGTCCCACTGAAGTTTGGAATTGGATTCTCCAAGGGCTTCTATAACCAGGTGGGTAAAAACTTGTTAGACTAAAGGGAACCTTGGGTATTAAAACTTGTATGCCTTAATATAATGTAAATGATGTCTCAGATGACTCGAAATACACAACTTTAAAAACAGAATACTGATACGATGACCACAGCTACTGAAAGAATGTACAGGTGGCAATGGATATAAGCACAGGCTTAAACCAAATGCCATACTATCAATTTTTTCCCACAAGGAGTCCAAGTGCTTTCAGATATCAAGTGAAATCCACACTGAGAAACACCTCCAGTGGCTGCGGAATCATGACAAGCGTCGGCATGTTTACATCCTGTCAGGATGGCATCTAGCGTTTCTCGTCTCTGCCATTCGTAAGCACTTTCAGTAGCTGTGGTCTACTAAAAGCCTCAAAGGCATCAGGGCTAAAGTGGAGAGAACAAAGACTCAGGTCTTTAAGAAGTTTATTCATCCACATGCATCTTTCCATTCTTTTCATGCCCTTCGACTGAAAATTACAACCAAAAGCCACACAGTCTGGCATCGTAACAGTATTTTATTTTACGAGTTGTGTTGCATAAAAATAGCAACAGGTAGCACCGGTAGCTCAACGAATGCAATCGTTTCACATCATGGAAATAATGAAACTCCCTATAATCTAAAAGACATATAAAACAATGTGGATTTTAAAATAGCATAAATCTTGGAATTTCTACTACAATTTTCAGAGACATCATTTACGTTAAATTAAGCCATGCAAGTCTTAATACCCAAGTTTCTTTTTAAAGGTTTTCATGGTGTATTAGTCAATACTACTACAAAGAATTTTAAATATTGGACAATTTTTTTCGGAATTCTCTTCAGGGAGCAGCATTGGTAAACATCTACAAAGATGGCTCAGTTCTGATCTCACATGGAGGAACCGAGATGGGTCAAGGTATCAACACCAAAGCCATACAGGTGCGATGAGTCTCAGTGTTGAACAATGGATCCAAATATCAGATTTGCAAATTAATATCAACTTTAAAATTAAAATTGCAGATTGCAAGTCGCATTCTGAAGGTTCCAATGTCTTCGGTCCACATCAAGGAGACCTGCACAGGAAGCGTGCCTAATGCTGCGCCATCTGCTGCATCCTTTGGCACCGATGCTGTCGGGATGGCAGTCAAGGTATAGGAACAGTAACTGATTTTCAAGCATTTACAGTGTCTTTTGAAAATGACTGAAATTGTGCTATTTCGAACGTAGAATGGCTGTGAGAAACTAATGAGACGACTGGAGCCACTCATTAAGAAACATCCCCAGTACACCTGGCAACAACTGGTTAGTGAAGTGACATCCAAATACTCAAATAACAAAGACGGACAGCCAAATGACAATCACTTAACTGCTGTTATGTTTCCAGGTGGTGGAAGCATATTGCCAGAAGATCAGTCTGTCAGCAACAGGTTTCTTCATGTATGTGTTTGGCCTTGTAACAGCATAAAACAAAATGTCGCAGGGGTAGTTCACCCAAAAATTTATATTCTGTCATTAATTACTCACTCTCATGTCGTTTCAAAACCGTCTTCATAAGACAAATTAAGATATTTTTGATGAAATCCGAGAGCATTCTGACCCTGCATATACAGCAAGGTCAAGAAAGGTAGTAAGGACATTGTTAAAATAGTCCATGTGACATCAGTGGTTCAACTTCAGTTTTATAAAGCTACGCAAATTTGTGTGCACAAATAAAAACTAAAATACCGACTTTATTTAACCATTTTCTTCTCGTTTTGGGTGAACTATCCCTTTAGGTTGTTTGTGATCAGATATTGTTAAGAGTTGAATGAATGTTACTTAGTAATAAATACATTTTTAATTAAATGAATAATTTACTTATACCAGGGGGCCCCATACCAGTGTTGACTGGGAGAAAAGTGAGGGTAATGCATACTACTACTTTACTTTCGGTGCCTGTTGCTCAGAAGTGGAAATTGACTGCTTGACAGGAGATCACAAGGTAATTGTCTTCTTTAGTCATTTATATTCATAAACATTAATATGATTCACCTATGAAACTTACAGGTCTTATCAGAAAAGATTCACGAGCAGTTATTGATGTGTCAGTGACCTGGATTCAAGCTGCAATTTTGTGAATGAACTGTGAAATTATATTTCACAGAACATTAGAACCAACATTGTGATGGATGTTGGTCGGAGCATAAACCCTGCTCTGGATGTTGGACAGGTATAAAAGCTATATTATTACTGTACCTCAGATGCAAACAGGATAATTGGGATGTAAATCAGTGACCATAATATGAGTGTGTTTACAGGTAGAGGGTGGTTTTGTCCAGGGAATTGGGCTTTATACTATAGAGGAGTTGCAGTTTTCCCCTGAGGGTGTGTTGTTGACCAGGGGGCCCTCTCAGTATAAAATCCCAGCTCTGTGTGACGTCCCTCCTCAGCTTAATGTCCATCTGTTAAGAAACGCAGACAATCCTCACGCCATCTACTCTTCAAAGGTAAGACAAAAAACAATGAATGTCAACACAACAAGTTCAAACAAAATCAAAGCTGTTTAAATAAAAACATACAGCAAATAACCAGTAATATTTACCTTTCACTGATAAACGCAGACATAACAATCGCCAAAAGTTGTGCCTACGCTTCTATTCTTGCAAAACTTCTCAGGTCAGGCCGGGTTCACAGCAGACTTCAAACATTTGAGCACTATAAACAATATTTGCGACCTCTTTTACTTTAGTAATCTGACGTTCTGAACAAAACAGGATATTTATGCACAGTGGAATTGAAATATTGGTTATAAAGTATTGTTTGTTCATTTTTAGGGGATCGGGGAGCCTCCTGTGTTTTTCGGCTGCACTTTGTTCTTCGCCATTAAAGAAGCGATCGCAGCCGCACGGAGAGAGAGAGGCCTAAGCGACAGTTTTCATTTTTCTTCTCCTGCAACTGCGGAAAAGATACGGATGGCCTGTGAAGACTGCTTTACCAGGATGGTAGGTGAACAGTGTTAATACAGTACATTTATATTTTTAATTATACATTCTTATTTTTTTTTAGATTTTATAATACCACTTACATTTAATAGAGTTGATCTAATTTGTTATATTACATTATTTCAGGTTTATCAGTATTGGCTCCTAAAAATAAAAAGACAATTTTATAATTTAAATGTAATTTGTCTAATTTAAATATCATATTTGCAAATTTATATTTTAAATATTAAGTACAATTTTATAATATAAATATCAAATATAATTTAAATTAAATATAATTTAATCTAATTTTTTTCTTTAATGTTTTTACAGAATACACTGGATAGGAAAGTAAAAACCAAACCCTGGGCCATCAACGTGTGAAGAAAAACATCTGATTATTTAAACTCTATAATGCCTGCCTAAACAAGCAGTCATTTGCTTTTCACTGAGACTTTGAGCTCATAAACTGCCTGTTAGGTCAAACTCTTAACTTCAATTTACATGTCCAAGATTTCTAGCTTCCTTAATATTTTTATTATGCAGTTAATGTTTTATAAAAGCAATAAGGAATCTGTTTAGTCAATAGTAGGCTACAGATTAATTTAATTCACATTTATTATAATACCTGTTAAAGCAAAACCTAAATGTTACGTGAACTGACTTATGTGAGATGCAAATAAGATGTGTTAATTATAAGCTTGAATAACTATAAATTGTCCTTGAGAGATGATTGCATGCAGAGCTTATTTTTTTGTTTTGTTTTAGTAGATTACTTATTGTTCAGCAAACAGCTGAAAATAGTTGAATGTTAAATCAGGTGGCTGTCTTGTGTCTACATAAGTATAATACATGTCTTCTGATTTGATAAGAGCAACACAATAGCTATAAATCAGAATAAAATGTAATAACAGGATTATGATTGATGGTTTTACATATTCAGAGCCCATCAGAGCCCTTCTGGTCCAGAAGTTGCTCCACTTTGTGCAACCTATATAACAAAAATTCAGTTCAGAATTTTTTTCTTGTACCATATTTATCTGCAGGATAAGAAATAGTCCACTTCCAGAACAAAAATGTACAGATAATTTACTCACTCCCTTGTCATCCAAGATGTTCATGTCTTTCTTTCTTAAGTCGTAAAGAAATTATGTTTTTTGAGAAAAACATTTCAGAACTTTTCTCCATATAGTGGATTTCTATGGAGCCCCGATTTTGAACTTCCAAAATGCAGTTTAAAAGCGGAGAAGGGTCTTATTTAGCGAAACGATTGGTTATTTTCATAAAAATAATACAATTTTTATACTTTTTAAATGTCAAACGCTCGTCTTGTCTTGTCGTCTTGTCTGCCTGAACAGTTTTTTTTCCCGTTCTTGACAGTTAGAGTATGTCGATAAACTCCCATCTCATGTTCTCTCTCAACTTCAAAATCACCCTGTATCGCTGTTTTACCCCTTTTTTTAAGGGTGTCTGATCTTCTTTACATGTTCACTTTGCAAAGACTGGGTCGGTACTTCTGCGGTGATGTAGGATGATATTTAAATGATTTTTAAAGTTGAGAGAGAAAATACGATTGGAGTTTTTGGACATACCCTAACTGTCTTGAGGCAGAATACACAGAGTTCAGGCAGGGCAAGACAAGATGAGCGTTTGAGATTAAAAAGTATTTACATTGCATTTCTTAAATTAAAATACCTAATCGTTTCGCTAGATAAGACCCTTCTTCCTCGGCTGGGATCGTTTACAATCGCATTTGGGATCGTTTGAAGCTGCATTTAAACTGCATTTTGAAAGTTCAAAATCGGGGCACCATATCAGTCCATTATATGGAGAAAATGCTAAAATGTTTTCCTTAAAACAATTTCTTAATGACTGAAGAAAGACATGAACATCTTGGATGACAACGGGGTGAGTACATTATCTGTAAATTTTTGTTCTGGAAGTGGACTTCTCCTTTAACGGTGCGTTTAATCTAGATTAGGACTCAAAAAGCACAAATGGTTTACAGTGATTCTGATACCATTTTTGTAAAGCGTGTGGCGCAGGCCAAACATGCCCGTTCTGGGATGACAGGGCTGTTTAGCTGGAACGGGCCGGTTAAACCTGCATCTTTTCAAGCTGAAGTTACAGCATCTTTAAAAGCGAAGAATATAGAACTGCCCAAAAACAAAGTCGGCTCTCTGATTTCCTATAACAAGAGGATAAAGCTATAGTTTGAAATGATGTTACCTCTAGAACAGATCTGGAAAAACACAAAAAAGGTATGAAATATCAAAATTGGGGTGCGATATTAGGTTTAAATGCACTTGTAAAGTGAACCGCAAGGATTCCACACAATTGAAGTAAATGGACACTGAAGTGAACTGAAACTTGGAAGTACAGACACCCATAATAATGAGAAGATGAGTGAATCACCTTTGATGAATAGATGGCGTGAGGGTTGGATGAGCCGGCTAAAAGGTAGACGTTAAACTTCAGAGGGACGTCACAGAAGGACGGGATCTTGTACTGGCCCAGTCCACGTGTGTACAGAACACCAGACGGAGAAAACGTGAGCTCCTCCATGGTGTAGAGACCCAGACCCTGCATGAACGCTCCCTCAATCTAACATAATTGTGTATATTATATGAGTAAATGCATATATATTCAATTATTTGGAAAAAAAAAAAACAGTAAATACTGTAATATTGTGAAATATACAATTCATTGATAATAAATGAGACAAGAAATGCTGGACAAAATTATTATAATTAAAAAAATATATATAATATTCTGCTCAAAATTTACTCTTGGACCTGACACAAGGGGGAGCTAACACTCCTCATGCTGGACAGTAGTGATTCATTGCAAAAAATGTTGGCTAATAATGAGATATATCTATTAATCACTGGTGCACAGATTATATATTTTGATATTAGAGGAAATATTATAGAGATCATCTTACCTGACCAATGTAATATTTAATAATAAACATAACAAATATATTAAAATATTAAATGTATGAATAAATTATTAACTAAATGATAAATTACAATCAAAATAAATCTTCCACCAAATAATATAGTTCATTTATCTAACTGTAGATGATATTAATATATAATTAATACGAATATTAATTATGAATACTAATCAAATAATGTGCATCTATTTCAGAACAGTATTACTTGATGGCATTTTAGTGCCATTTAAAATTTAAAATTACAACAAAGTTGAAATAATGAAATTGAAATAATTTAGTTGAAATTATGAGAATAAAGTCAAAATATTTTGAGTATAACGTCAAAATTATGAGAATAAATTTACATTTACATTCTGATTCGCTCACATTGCATCAGATTGCTTTTGTGCGCTGTTTTGGGCAACGTTGAGCCTTATAACCAATCAAACGCATTTCTGTTGAACTTTGGAATGCTTCAGCCAATCAGAGGCGCTTGAATTAGTCAGCACTTGGAACTGCTGGAGCTGTTGTTGAGTGTGCACGCATGCACGTGAATTCCCTCATCATAAACAACACAGTGCAACAGGTATGATGTAAATAAAAGATTAATTTTGTAACTTTAGTGATTATAACAAGAGTTATAAGTTAGACTAGAATATCATCATGGACCGACATGTTTGTCTGTGATGCCAGAATGTGGCATGCTTAAAACGCAGACACAAAAATGTTTTTATTAGTGCTGTCAAAATAAGCACGCAGGCGATTAGTTTTTCTAGTTTAACAGTGTTTAATATGTAATGCAGATAACACAAGGGCGGAACTCAGCAGCGGCAGCTCTTAAAGTAATAGCAGCCAAATAACCCAGCTGCTGTAATGTTTATTAATCAAAGAACAAAAGGAAAAAGAGTTAATCAATGTTTGTTACTTCAAGGATTTGTTTATATTTCATTTAGTATTTAGTGTTTGATAACTTATTCAATTTCTGTATATTTCCTACTTGATGAAGGGCACAGGTGAATAATGGGTTTATGCGAAGTTATTTTTTAAAGTCTAATAAATGTTAAAATTGATAGCTGTCAATTATACTGTAATGATGAATGGCTATAGTCAATGGTTAAATATAGGAAAAAAAGAACAATCTCCTAGAGACGTCAGTAATATTGGTAGCAGTGATACTTACCTTTAGTCATACTAAAATATTGAATATTAAATTCACCTTCAAACTTATTTAAAATTATGGTGACACCTGCTGAATGATGAGAAGCATGACAACAAAGGGTTCGATCACCCCATTTTAAAAATGCCACCCGTTAACCAGTTATACATATTTACATTACTAGTACTAGTAAAAAAATAAAATAAAATAATAATAATAATAATAATTAGAACAGACTTTCCTGTAACTAAGATGACCAGAAATCTGAAATGAAAACTGGGGACATTTTCTAGTTCAGTGGTCAAAATATCAAAATCTCACTTGTCACCTCCACATTAAAACCACTTAAATAGCACATGGATTGTATGTTTGTATGTTTACTACAAAAATGCTAAAATGTATTTAAAAGGCCAAATCAACAGGCTTGGTTTGCTCAAGTGTCACAGTGTGAACTCAAATAGCACACATTTATCCATTAGTAAGCATTCAGTCGCAAAACTGATAACACACCAGTCAGAATCTCAGGATAGTATAAACAGGTGACTGCTTTAAAAATGCCTACAGTATAACGCTGAAGGGAAAGCTAGAGGAATCATTGACAGGGTTACTGCTTACACACAGTAACTACAGTACACAGTAACAGTTCTTTATATGAGGGATGTCACTATTCTGTATCCAGTAAACTGTAGCACAACTTGTGACTGTCAAATTTATTTGCAGCCTTTAGCTTTTTTAGATGTATTTTTGCAGAATTGAGAGACAGCTAAGGGAGGGTAGAGAGTTTTGTCAGAAAACCAAAAACTGCTAGATGTATGTATGTATGTAATCAACAGTATACTGTATTATGTTACAGTACCTACCAATTTCATATTCAGTTGGTTTGGTTTTTGAACTTTTCTTCTCTACGATCATCTACTGTAAGATCACTTTATAGTAATGTAATGAAAGTTGGGGAACACAGCATGGAGTTCCCATTCGAAAGGGAAAGTCTCAGATTACGTATGTAACCACAGTTCCCTAAGACGTGGAACGAGACACTGTGTCCCCTTGCCATATTTCAGGAATTCCTGCACGTCTCCTTCAGACAAGAAATGGATGACATTTTTAACAAATGCCCTTTTATGCTCTCGGCCGCACCAGTTGTTACATCATAGGCTGCTGCCTGCCAATGTCAAGTTCATTAGCCCTGTCCCAAGTGGCCCTTGTGGTCTTCCTCTGAGTCCGCACTTTTGTGATGAATGCCGTTTTGACTGTCGGGTAAAAGCACCCTTCTGAGTGCTAAAATGGCGAATGGGACACCGTACGGTCTCGTGGACTAAATGGACACGCCATTGTCAGTCCATAAGACCACAAGTGCACATTAAGTGTTGCATCTGGGACAGGGTCGTTGCCGTGTTTAGACTCATGCTTTAGACACCACTCATGCTGAAGGCATTCCCTATAGCGTCCTCTAGAGGATGCAGCGTCTCGTTCCACTTCTCAGGGAACCATGTGTAACCCAAAAACCTTTTTTTAGGTTATGTGTGCACGTTCATAATTTAAATATAAAATTTTGTGGAAAATTTTGAACCTGCTCTGGATGTTGGAAAGGTATGAAAGATATGTTTTTAATGTGCAAACAATTAGGATACTTGAGGTATACATCAGTGGCCTTACAGCTAGTAAATGTGTGTGTTTACAGATAGAGGGTGGTTTTGTCCAGGGATTTGGGTTTTATACTATTGAGGAGTTACAGTCTTCTCCTGAGGGTTTGTTGTTGACCCTGGATCCCTCTCAGTAGAAAATCCCAGCTCTGTGTGGCGCCCCTCCTCAGCTTAACGTCCATCTGCTAAGGAACACAGACAATCCTCACGCCATCTTCTCCTTAAAGCTAAAACAAAAAACCCTGAATGTCAACACAACAAGTTCAAATAAAATCAAAACTGTTTAAGTAAAAACACACAGCAAATAACCAGTAATATTTACCTTTCACTGATAAATGCAGACATAACAAATCACCAAAAGATACGTCTCGGCTTCTATGATTTCAAAACTCTTCAGGTCAGGCCGGGTTCATAGCAGACTTCAATCATTTCAGCACATTAAACAACAGAATTAGCGTGTTAACGCAGGCGCACAAATGCGGCGATGTGCACTGTAGCCTGTACCATTTCATATTAAAGCGCGAATTAAACTCTGCAACACATTCAGCTGCGGCAGCTCTTAAAGTAATAGCAGCCAAATAACCTAATAACCCACCTGCTGTGAAGTCTATTAATCAAAGAACAAAAGAAGAAAAGAGGGAATCAATAACTTTTGTAGCTTTAAGGATTTGTCTATATTCAGTTTAGCAGGGCACAGGTAAATAATGGGTTTATGTGAGGTTTTTGAACAAAAACAGGATATTTATGCACAGTGGAATTTTATTTTTTGTTAAAAAAAACAAAAAGTTAAAAAGCGATAGCAGCCACGTGGAGAGAGAGAAAGGCCTGAGCCATAATTTCCATTTCTCTTCTCGAGCTATTGTGGACAATATGCGTATGTAAAGACTGCTTTACTAGAAATGGTGCGTGAACGGTATTAATACAGTAAATTCATATTCTTAATTTAATAGATTAGATTTTATTTGTAATAATATTTCACATTATTTCAGGTTTATGGTTTTGGTTCTTAAAAACCAAACCCTGGTCCATCAATGTGTGAAGAAAAACAACAGATTATTATTCAATCTCTGTAACGCCTCAACTAAAGCTGTCATATTTTCCATTGAGACTTTGAGCTCATAAACTGGATATCAGGTCAAACTCTTAACCTCAATTTACATGTCAGTGTCTTCTAACTTTCTTAATATTTTTATTATGCAGTTAATGTTTCATAAATGCAATAAGGAACTTGCTTGATCAGTAGTAGGCTAGAGATGAATTGAATACACATTCTAACAGCTGTTAAAGCAATTCGATGTCAGTTGAACTAATTTATGTAAGAGCAATTTACATGTGTTAATAATAAGCTTGAATATCTTCGAATTGTTCTTGAGACGTGACTGCGTGCAGAGTTCTTCAGCTTCTGACAATAGTTCGGTGTTAAATCAGTTGACTGTCTTGCGTCTATACAAATGCAATAAATGTCTTGTGATTTGATAAGAGCAACACTATAGTTTTAAATCAAAATGTAATATGATAAGATGAGGATGATGTTGTTTTCATATGTCCAGAGCCCATGGCTGAGCTGGTCCAGAAGTTGATCCACTTTGGGCAACCTGTTAAACACAAAACAATATTAATATATATATATATATATATATATATATATATATATAACAAAAACTCAAAATGACACTTGATTAACAAGGATTAACCATCAAAGACCGAGACAGGCGCCCACAACTAAAAATAGTGTTGGGAAAGTTACTGTTAAAAGTAATGCATTACAATTTTGCGCTACTCCCTGAAAAAGTAACTAATTACGTTACTTGGTTAATTTTTATGGAAAGTAATGTGTTACATTACTTTTTAAATCTGGGCAGGACTTGCTTCTTTGTTTTTAATATAAAACAATTCTAATGTAAAAGCCCTTTTACACCAAAAGTGAAATGAATTCACCTCAGGCTGAAAGAAAAGTACATTTATGCAGGAGATCACTCTTCAGCTATAAAAAAATGAAGCACAATGTTAGTTTATCTAAAGTAATTTTTGCTTATTAGTATGGTTGAATTAAATCATCGAAGGTCAGCAGCAAAGACACTGGTTAATAAAATGGGATTAAATACATTAAGTATCTTTGTTTTATTTAACATATTTAATTATCGCAGGGTTGCGTCATATTCTGAGTTTGCATTTCACTGTTTTTATTCATTTTGAGGAAAGCTGAATCTGTTGTTTGTGAGTGAGAAGAATTAATGCATGTTCACATTTAGTCTAGAACTACAGTAACATCATGTTTACTCCTAATTTACCCGACAGGAGACTTGTCAATCAACAAATGGGGAAAAAAGTAACTGGCATTACTTATTTGAAAAAGTAACACGTCAAAAGTAATGCGTTACTTTACTAGTTACTTGAAAAAAGTAGTATTACTGTTACTAATGTTACTTGTTATGCGTTGCCCCCAACACTGACCAATTAGCATGTTTCTTTGGAAATCTGAACAAACTCAAAGTGAAAGTAAAATGTGTCATGCGTGCATGAAAACAAACACAAAATAACACATTTGCGTGATTTCACTCTCTGAAAAAGCTAGGAAAAACACACAACAG
>JAHKKF010522394.1:21090-35049 GCA_019740295.1 Labeo calbasu
TGCCTTAAAATTTTAAGTTCAGTCAACTAAAATAAGTTTAGTCAACTTGAAATGTTAAGTTGTACTAAGTAACAACTTGGATATTTGTGTTTGCTAATCTTAACAGATGGGTAAGTAACCCAGCTGCCTTCGAATTGATTCAAATCAAATATCTAAGTTGTCACTTAGTAAAATTTGACATTTCAAGTTGAATAAACTTTTTTTGAGTTGACTGAACTTAAAATTTTAAGGCAGCCAGGTTACAAATTATTTTAAGTTGACTCAACAAATTGTTTTTTACAGTGTAGGTCAATAATTATCAAACAAATGTTGAAATTTACCCTTTGGGAAGAAATAACAGTGTTGTTTAAAAAAGGGGCCTGTCCGAATTTACTCAAAATTCTGTAAAGCCTTAAGAAAAACTCAAAACTTCACAAAACCTGGTGAGCATATGCGACAGGCGATTCTAAACAAACATGCAAAATTTTAAGGAGATCGAACCACAGCTTACGCTAGAACAGTCATAACCATTAAAAAACTGAATATTTCTATGGTAAATTACCTGGATTTGCAAAAAAAAGCTTTTTTAAATCATTGATTTAGGTGCTTACGAGCTTGCTAAATAATGTCTGTTTTCATAGGTGTTTAAATGCCGTAAAGTGCTTGAACCCCGGTAATCGCTGCTTGCAGCTATATTAGTTATTAGGTTAGTATTTTAGGCTGTTTTTTTGTGTTGATATTGACACTGGTGGCAAGAATTATGACAAAAAAAAATGATCATAAAAACATTTAAAGCAAAAATAACTATATTATGATATATATAATTAAAATGAAAGATCGTACTCCTATCGTGATATAAGATTTTGGTCATATCGCCCACCCCTATGTGCTATTTAATCTAAAACACAAAATGTGTAACAACCACAACAAAAAAAATTTGAATAATTTTTCCTAATTGGATGCTAAAATCAGCGTTATTCAGGGCTAGATTATCTGATTCAGTGAGACCTGAATCTGTTCATAACAGTGATTGTGGGACACTTTCAAAGTCTATTCTATTAAACAGGAAACAAACAGTGAGAGTGGAGAAGATGAAATGGCACAAAAGGATGAAGAATCTTGTCCGGTACAAATACGAAAGCAACGGGCACCAAAGATGGGCAAACCCTGTCCAGTACAAATAGGAAAGCAACGGGCACCAAAGATGAGAAAACCCTGTCCAGTACAAATAAGAAAGCAACGGGCACCAAAGCTGGGCAAACCCTGTGGTCCTGCATGTGGAAAGAAATGTACGAAGAAGATCCCGCATGTTCGAAGAAAAGAGATATTCAACGCCTATCAGGAAATGTCACACAGCGACAAATGGGCTTTTGTATTTCATTCGGTTACCCAGTTAATGACAAACCGTCTCACAACGGCAGGTCCCAGCAGACGCAACAAGACTTTTAAGTATCATCTAAATAACAACCTCGGGCAACCTCAAGACGTTTGCAAAACTTTCTACCTAACCACACTGGGATACCACCCGAAAAACGACAGTGTGATTGTCAGCGTGACAAGCAACATGTCCAGTGCTGTTCCTCCTCAAGACCGCAGAGGGCGACACCCACCTGCCAATAAAATAGATCTGTCGCCAATTCACAAACACATCGAATCGTTCAATCCAACTGTCAGTGACCGTAAATGCGAACACGCCTCAAGCAGACGATATTTACCAAGCAATGTAAATGTTGTGAAGATGTATAAAGACTTTAAAGCCAAAAATGCCATCGCGTGTTCATATGAGACCTACAGGAGAGCTATAAGAGACATGAATATAAGCTTCAGGAAGCTGCATGCGGAAGAGTGCAAAAAGTGTCTGGAACCTGATATTCACATGAAGACTGAGCATCTCTAAAGCAAACGGTAGCAAATAAACCCTGTGGCCATTGTCACAGTGTGCTAAATGTAAAATAAGAGCACGAGACTACACGGGCCATTCTACAAAACTGGTGCAAACTACTGTCTCACAACCAAAAAACACATTAAAGTATTCAAATCTTAGCTGTTTACTAAGATCCTTTTATTATCTGTTGAAACCCACAATAATATTTAAAATATCAGTAAGCTTAATACGTATATAATCATCATTTAGTGGGTACTTTTAATTGGGAGGTGGCTGTCCCGAACCCTAACCCCTAAATTTCAACTTAGAAAAATATTGAAATACATTTCGCATTTTGTTTTGATATATTTTGCATTGCTATATTTTTTTTTAATAAAGTGAAATTCAAAAAAATATTTGTTATATTTTATTTGTAAATTATGAAAAAAAGTGCCATTTTCATGTCACTACCGAGAAGGTGGTTGTTTTAGTCCATTGGCTGAAACTGATTTTAACTATACTCCTATATTTATGATCAGGAAACATTTATGTGTCACACTCTCTCATAGCTCCATGCTGAGTAGCTAGGCCCCAACAGTTTAAGGTAAATTTTCAAAAGAATGTAAAGAATTTAACTACCAAATACCATTTTTCTATAATTAAACCATTTTTTTTGGGGAGTTATTCTACAAAATTTAGTTTTTATATGTGCACAACTGTTCAGAACTGTGCTAGCTAACCATGTGCTAATTAGCATCTTTAAGCTAGGTTGAAAAGTATCTACAATTGTCAGGACCGAAATATTTGGTGGAGTTTCAATAGTTATATCTTAGTTTTTTGGGGGTTTTATCCCATAAAATTGTCACTACCATAACAGTAACTCCACCAAACTCCACTAAATGTTTTGGTAGTGACATCTTTGTTGTTGTTTTTTTTGGTGTTATCGCTTAAATTGTCATTACCGAAACAGTCATGACCGAAACATTTGGTGATGTCACTACCGAAACTCCACCAAATGTTTCAATAGTGACATCTTTGTTTTTGTTTTTTTGGGTGTTATCCCATAAAATTGTAACTACCATAACATTCTTGACCGAAACGTTTGGTGGAGTTGCGATAGTGGCATCTTTGTTTTTTTGGGTGTTATCCCAAAAAAAATTGTCACTACCAAACAGTCTCAACCGAAACATTTGTTGGAGTTTCGTTAGTGACATCATTGTTTTTTTTGTTTTTTTGGGTGTTATCTCATAAAATTGTCACTACCATAACATTCTTGACCGAAACATTTGGTGGAGTTGCGATAGTGGCATCTTTGTTTTTTTTTGGGTGTTATCCCAAAAAAAATTGTCACTACCAAATAGTCTCAACCGAAACATTTGGCAAAGTTTCAGTAGCGACATCTTTGTTTTTTGGGGGTTTTATCCCATAGAATTGTCACTACCATAACAGTCACGACCCAAAAAAACGCTAAAGATGTCACTACCGAAACTCCAACAAATGTTTCGGTAACAACATCTTTTTTTTTCTGTTATTCCATAAATTGTCACTACGGAAACAGTCACGACCGAGACATTCTGTGGAGTTTCGATAGTTACATCTTAGTTGTTTTTAGGGTGTAATCCCATAAATTGTCTACCATATCAGTCACGACTGAAAGATTTGGTAAAGTTTTGTTAGTGACATCTTTATTTTTTTGGGTGTTATGCCCAAAAATTGTCAAGACCGAAACACTTGGTGGAGTTTTGGTAGCAACATCCTTGTTTTTTTTTATTGGGTGTTATCCCATAAAATTGTCACTACCGTACCAGTCATGACCAAAACATGTCATCATTGTTTCAGTAGTGACAAAAGGGAACACGTTACACAAATTTTTAGTATTTTAGTGTTTTAGTATGTGGTTGCTACTAAAGCATTACTGTCACTACCGAAAATGTGCTGTCACGACCAAAACATGGGATGTTTTGTCAAAAATAAAGTATACTGAATTATCAACTAAAATGTTATGATAGTGTTTGGTTCAGTGTATATTCAAACGAATGAATCCTTAAGTTTGAAATCAGAATGATCAACTGTTTGATTCAAAATACAACAAATCTCATAAATCACACTTGAAATATCGTTAAAATTGTAATTGTTATTAAAAACTTTTGTTAAAACCTTTGGATAAAATAGAAAAAAGTATATATGTGACTCTGGATCACAAAACCAGTCATAAGGGTCATTTTTTCAAAATTAAGATTTATACATCATATGAAAGCTGAATAAATAAGCTTTTCATTGATGTATAGTTTGTTATGATAGGAAAACATTTGGCCGAGATACAACTATTTAAAAATCAGGAATCAGAGGGTGCAAAAAAATCTAAATATGGGGAAAATCACCTTTAAAGTTCTTCAAATAATGTTCTTAACGAAGTATATTACTAATCAAAAATTAAGTTTTCATACATTTACAGTAGGAATTTTACAAAATGTCTTAATGGAACATGATCTTTACTTAATTTCCTAATGATTTTTGCCATAAAAGAAAAATCAATAATTTTGACCCACACAATGTATTTTTGGCTATTGCTACAAATAAACCCCAGCGACTTAAGACTGGTTTTGTGGTCCAGGGTCACATATACGAGAGATGTAAACAGCATCTTAATAAGTCAATGGTAGTGACAAATTTGGGGAGAGGACAAATATTCCTAAACTTTCTAAAATACAATATGAGAATTAACTGCACAATTACTAGAAATGTGTACCTTGAATATTGTACAATTTGCATACATACAAAATTTGTGGGGAAAAAGATATTTCTAACTCTGACTTTGAACCAGTTCTGTAGAATGGCCCATATAAGTCAGGGTTTCACTCGACTTTGTGTATTATTTCTGCGGCAAAACTTTTGGCTACATTTCACACCTCAGTGATCTACACAGATGTTTACAGTGTCAGAAAACAACAAATCAGCTTTAAAAGACAGCTAGATAATTAGTTGAAATCACACTTTCTATTTGAATATTATTTACTTTGTATCACGTTTTGTTGGTGTAGCTACTGTTTTTTGCAGTTGTAGGGCAGATTTCGTTTTATTTTTGTCCCCTTAAGAGTTTGTGAAGTGTTACAACGGCATCAATAATTCTAGTTAAGTTCATTTGTATTGACACAAATATAATTTAATATTGAGTGAGACACTAAATTGAAGACAATATATTTAATATATTTTCAACTGCAATCACAAATGCTCAAAGATACAGGTCTTGCATTAAGTTACATTTAATCAGCTCCAGTGTCTTCTAGCATGCCCTTGAAAGTGTGCTTACAATCCTGACTGAAGAATAAAAACAGGATAAACAATGTCACAAATCATCCAAAAGCAGTGTATTTAATACAAACATGTGGCATGAATTCAAAGTCCAGTCAGTGCCATTACGTATTTATATGATCGGCAGCAACATTTTCATAAAGTGACAGTGTGATTTCCACTGTAAAGCTCAGCTGTTCCTTTTTTTCATTTCTGATTGGTCAACTCGGGTAAAGGTGATCACATGAGGTACCAAGCAGCCAATCCAGCGACAGCAGCAACCCATGTGGCCAAAATTACCTGTACGGTAGATTGTCGAAGCAGCATCTTGGCAAAATTACATACGTAGGTCGTGTTTCCACTCACCGCTAGACAAGAAATGAGGAAGCAGTTGAGTAATCACAACAAAACTTTTTAAATGTACATTAAATAAAACTATACAGCTGAGGTCAAAAGTTTACATACACCTTGCAAAATCTGCAAAATAGTGATAGTTATTCATGAGTCCTGAACAGTTAAACTGCCCGCTGTTTTTTAAAAACCCTTCAGGTCCCACAAATTCTTTGGTTTTTCAGCATTTTATGTATTTGGACCCTTTCCAACAATGACTGTATGATTTTGAGATCCATCTTCAAGGAACTTGTATGCAATTAAAACAAGGTTCAAACACTCACTAATGCTGTAGAAGGAAAAACGATGCATTAAGAGCTGGGGGGTGAAAACTTTTGGAATTTGAAGATCAGGGTAAATGTAACTTATTTGTCTTCTGGGAGACAAAATGTAAGTATATTCTGTAGCTTTTAAAGGGCAGTACTAAATAGAAAAAATGATATTCAGGCAAAATAAGAAAAATGTTCACATCTTCCTTCTGTTCAAAAGATTTCACCCCTAGCTCTTAATGATTTTTTTTCCTTCTGAAGCATCACTGAGCGTTTAAACCTTCTGTAATAGTTGCATATGAGTCCCTCGCTTGTCCTCAGTGTGAAAAGATGGATCTCAAAACCATACAGTCATTGTTGGATAGGGTTCAAATACATAATAATGCTGAAAAACCAAAGAATTTGTGGGATTTTTCTGAAGAACAGCAGGCAGTTTAACTGCTTAGGCCAAACAAGGGACTCATGAACAACTATCACTGAAAAAAAAAAACACAGCTGTGGATCATTCAGGTAACAACACAGTATTAAGAATCAAGGGTATGTAAACTTTTAAACAAGGTCATTTTTATAAATTCAACTATTATTTTCTTTTGTGGACTATATGTAAACTACTTTTATGTAAAATATCTTATTTAGGTCAGTAGTAAAAAAAAAACACGCATTTTGTATGATCCCTCTTATTATCATCATATCAAACTTCTAACTTCAACAGTATATTCAGAAATACATTGTCGCTAATAACTTTCTCACCCATTTTGGCGGCATAATAAGGACATTTACTGATGTCTCCACCCATGTCCCCATGTCCATGGAAGCCAATGTCCTGCACTTCCTCTTTTATGTCTTTCCCAATCTCCTGCAACTCTGTGAATACCTGATGGAAAAGCAAAGAACACAGAGTAATGTTTTACGTACATAAATTTACACCACATAACTTAAAGAAATCGTTCTCTCAAAACTGAAGATTGGCTGAAAATGTACTGACCGTCAGGCCATCTAAGATGAAGATAAGTGTGTTGTTTTTCATCAGAACAGATTTGGAGAAATGTAGCATTTCATCACTTGACGGTGCCCATTCACTACAAAGGATCCATTGGTGAGCAAGTGATATAATGCTAAATTTCACCAAACCTGTTCTGATGAAGAAACAAACTCATCTACATCTTCAATAGCCTGATGATGAGTAAGTTTTTGCAAATTTTCAATAACGGCTGAACTGTCCCTTAAAAAGATCTGGATGAAAAAATAAAGCCAGATTTGATAATCCTCTTACATCCAAATTATATTTAAAAGCCTGGTTGGCTTCGTCCAGGAGCTTCTTTTTGGTCTCAGCATCCACTTCCAGCTCATTCATCCGACTGCGATACAGCCTCTTGAAGGCTGTCGGGTTGTGGATGCCCTCGAAATAGTAGAAGTTCACTCCTTCACCAGTAGGTGGCAGTTTCAGAGCCCGCTGAGCCACTTTCTTTAGTATCTGCCCTCCTGATAGGTCACCCATGTAGCGGGTCCAAGCGTGTGCGACCAAAAGAACCGGGTCGTCACGACCCACTACGTGAATGCGATCCACGTAGGGCTGCGTGGCTGCCGAGCAGGAGATCTTACTCTCCCAGTCTTCACCGTAGAGATACTCCAGGTCTTTGGCCAAGGCGTCTCGCCGGTGAAGCTCAGAGGGGAAATATAGTGGGGCAAACATGGGGTGGTCCTTGTTCTTCTCAATCTCTTCCTCAATGGCAGAATAAACATAGTACAGGGCAGTTGTGCCAAGCTGGGGAAAAAAAATGACAAAAGAATGGAGGTCTGGATTGGATTGGCTCTTTAATAAAGATTGGCTCTTTCATCAAACTCTACAACAGTCAACAAACCTTAAAAAGTTCTCGTTTGATTCTGCCCCTCAGGAAGTCCTTGACAAATGGCGAGTTCTCTGCTTTGTCGTGAGACTCCTTGGTTCCAGTCGTCAACACTTCCGACAGGTCATCAGGACTTGAAAAAGAGATTTATAAAGATCAAAACTGTTCATGCTCTATACTGCCACCTATTGGCTTAGATGTAGAGTCACTTAATGGCCACATTTTTAGATTTTAATAACATTGTAGAAATATATGCTGCCCAGTTTTTTAGGGGTTCAAGCTTAAAATGGCCAAGGATCAGCCATCTCCACATAAAACTGATTGGACAGACCAAACCGTAAGTCGTAAAGACTTGAAACTTGAAGGGATGGTAGTACTCCCACCATCTACAACGTCACCAAGTCTCACCCCAACCAGCCAGACAGGGGCGCTACAGCGATCAAAAGTATGGAAATGCTCAAAACTCCTTAACCGTTCATTGCAGACTCAAGTGTCTCATGTCGTTGGAATCCTTGGTTCATACCAACCTAAATTTTCAGGTATTTTGCATTTTTTGAACTTTTGCGAACTAGTCCTAGTTTTTTCGCTCAATCTGGAAAATAAAAAACACTGCAGTCCAATTCTCTGAACTCTCTAGGTCAATAACTATCAAAAAAAGTTGGAATTTACCCTTTGGGAAGCTATAACAGGGTCATTTAGAAAAGGGGCCTCTCCAAATATAGCCCAAAACCTATAAAGCCTAAACGAAAGCTCAAAAATTCACCAAACCCGGTGAGCACATGTGACAGCACACAAAGTTTTGGGGAGATCAGACCACAGCTGGCGCTATAACAGTCACAAACGTTTGAAAATATAATATTTCTATGGTAAATTACCTGGATTTGTCAAAAATGCTTTTTAAAATCACTGATTTAGGTGGTTACAAGCTTGCTAAACAATATGTAATGTATTTTTTCATATGTTCTTAAATGCCTTAAAGTGCTTGAACCCCCGGTAATCGCTGCTTGCAGCTATATTTTTCTCTGTAACCATTTATGAAGTCAGCAGATGTAAGATGCCTAGTATTTTAAAAACCTGAGTAGTGCAATCAAGCATTAAATAGTACTTGCATTTCATTCTGAATGGATTACAGTCTTCATCCCATGTGAGTAAACATACGTTTTGTCAAAAATACTATTTATATCTTCAGGTGTAAAACTGTTACATACATTATGACAGGTCTGTCATGTTAGGACAACGCCAGGATGCATTCTCAATAGCTTCTTAAGATATATTTATTAACGTTATTTATTAATAACACTGTAAGATACCTGAGAATATCGTCATCGCTCTCAGTAAGGTTGTTTTCACCTCCATTAGATACTGCTGAGTCTGCAGCCATCATGAACTTGTCTTTGTTTATGTCTGGTTCTCCTCTGCTTGATAAATAAAGGCAAGTGTTGAAGATGAGACGTCAACACACAATTAAACCAAGACCAAATATATACAACCACTGTTCTGTCAATAGTAATAAAGCATAATCATATTGTTTTTTCTAGTGTTAGTCTTCATTGCGCAACTCGTATCCATTGTGACATTAGTCATGAGAGCCTAACAACAACAAACATTCGCGTGACATTGACTTGTGTAAGACACTAAGTCTAAGTTTATGTAGCTAAATGACCGTTTTTATATTAGTTTGTATGCAGTAAATGTCGACAAGACTTTGCTTTTTTAATCTGTGTAAAACAGGATCGCTGTTATTTTACCTGTATCTGCAGTGTTTACGGTCTGCAGTCTGTTGCAGTTCACATCACGTTGTTTAAGTGTTTACAGAACTAGACCCGCCTCCAAACAGGAAGTGGAATGACGCGCTATATGTCACGTAAAACTTCTACAGCTCCCCATAAAGTTACCTCAAATGTCATTCGATATATAGGCCAAGGAAATAGTTAATGAGTAGCGAATGAGCCATTTCGGACACAACATTAAACTTCAATAGTATTCAATTTATTTGTTTCGTTTAAATCAGTTATTTGTCTTTTTGACATGAACTCTTTTTCTGCAGCTCAGACCGATAAAATTGGTCCTAAATACATGCACTGCCGTTCAAAAGTTTGGGAGCAGTAAGGCTGCATTTATTTGATAAAAAATACACGGAAAATACTGTAAAATTGTGAAATATTATTACAGTTTTAAAATAATGGTTTTCTGTTTTAATATACTTTAGAATACACATTATTTCGGTGTTTTCAGCATCATTACTCCAGTCTTCAGTGTCAAATGATCCTTCATAAATCATTTTAATATGCTTATTTATTATCAGTGTTGGAAACAGTTTTTGCTGCTTAATGTTTAGTTTGAAACCTGGGATACTTTTTCAGGATTCTTTGATGAATAAAATTATAAAAAGAACAGCATTTATTTAAAACAGAAACTAACAATGTCTTTGCTATCGCTTTTTTTATCAGTTTAACACATACTTGCTAAATAAAAGAATTAATTTCTTTCAGAAAAAGAAAGAAAAAAATACTGAGGCCAGACTTTTGAATGGTATTATATATTGTTACAAAAGATTTCTATTTGAAATAAATGCTGTTCTTTTAAACTTTATATTCATCAAATAATTCTGAAAAAAGTCACACAGTTCCAAAAAAAAAAAAAAAAAAAAATAGCACAACTTTTCAACATTGATAATATATCAGCACATTAGAATGATTTCTGAAAAATTGTGACACTAAAGACTGAAATAATGGAAAATTCAGCTTTGCATCACAGGAATAAATTATATTTTAAAGTATATTAAAATAGAAGATGGAATTTAAGTAGTAGCAATAATATTTCACAATATTACTGTTTTTAATGTATTTTTGATCAAATAAAATGCACCCTTGATGAACATAACAAATTTGTTAAAAAAACATTTTAAAAAATCATACGGATCCCAAAACTTTGAACAACAGTGCATAAAAGATAAAAGAAAATTATGAATAATGAATTGTCAATATAATGTAATATAATATAATAAATATAATATAACACTATGAATTTAATTTCGACCTAAAATTGGTTCAACACTATAGGCGCGATTTCACGTTTCACCAATAGATGTCAGTAAAAACTAGATAATCTCTCAAATCAAGCAGCGTCGGTAAAACGGATGGGGGGAAAAGCACCTGTGCTGTAAATTTGTAATTCACTGAGATGTGTTGGTGGGCTTTTTTATGCCCAGAACACTTTAGCAACAGCGTTGAAACCACTCAACATCAGTTCTGGTAAAGTCCTCAGGCCAACTCCAGCGTCGTGACGGTGAGTTTTGCACTGGCAAGCAACACTGACATTTTCTTTAAAAAGCGTAAAAATCAATTCCTCTTTCTTTTGCCTGTGAGGCAAAAATGCCCCGTTGACCACAAATCTTTAATAAAACCCCTGCTGAAAAAACAATAGTTTTCACTACCAATACCATTATAAGCATTACAAACCATCAACTTTTAACCCTTTTTAAAAATAGTGTGTTTTGGGACATATTCCTTTAGGTTTTAGTGGTTTTAACAAGCCACCTATCCACCTTTTTCCTGAGTAACCGATGAGCGGCGTGATGAATTCTAACTTCCGTTTGGGTACTTTTGTGTTCCGTCTCCATAGAAATCCTTGTTATAACGGGGTGAAATAGATTGACTGAATTGAAACTTTTTCAATATGATTAAATATAAAAATGCGTGCTGGTTTATCGTTATATTATCGGCTCAGAAAATATGTTACTTAGACTAGACTATGATTTGCACTTACGTCACGATTTGGTCAGTTTCCTGGATATGCGACCATATTGGCGATACTCGGATGTAAACAACAGCATGCATTGCACGGTTAATGTGCTACTGAATATGTTGTTCTGCTAATTTATGCTGTCTAAACCACGTGTGGAAGTTGCTATATCATATAGAGAAGACAGTAAGCAGTAAAGGGGCGCAATACTTTGACAAACTAAAGTTAATAGGTGGCAAAGATATGTACGAGCAGTATTAATTAAGATATTAGCCTAATATTTCACCTACGTGAGTGAAAATGATAAGCACGAACATGAATGTTGTAAAGATTCGTGTCCTAGAAATACTGGTTCAGTTTGGCCAACCACAAACAACTTTTGTTTCTCAGTTTTGTGCACTCTGTAGTACTCCAAATGTTTTTCCTGGTCTGATCGATTAGTACAGGCCAAAACATGACAATAATTGATCATTTTCAGCAGCAATAATCAGCAAAATATGCTGTATTATGCTGTAATATTTTGTTGTGAAAACACTCTATACAAGTCCCATTATAACCAGTAAAACCATTACATATTTTGTGGTGGTGTCTATTGTTTTTTTGTTTCAGCAGGGACCGTATCTGCTGTTAGAAACTTATCAGAATGCACAAAGGCCCATAGCTAATATGATCTTAATGGTTCTCGCGTGAGCCCAGTATATTTTTATAACGCTGAAAAAGCTTCCACTCATGATTAACATTGAATAGGACGTAGGAAGCACATATGTCAGACTCATTTGTCATCTTTTATCAGAATATAGGCCTACTACATCATCAGGAAATCGTTTTCCCAAAGCGTATAGCGATCTGAAGTACTTCCCGCTATTTATGGAGAATGTCAATATGTTCTAGTAATATGGGAGCAGCCTGCCATGTGTGACCTGCACATAAGGATACAATACCATTATAATACACCTCAGATCGGACCACCAGACAAGCCGCTCCACTTAAACAAAGGAACAAAGACGTTTTCCCTCTACAAAACGTCCGAGTATTGAAAAGGCCTTTGGCACCTTCATAGCTCTTTTATGTCTTGAAGTGCTCCCGAAGCCCAATTTGACTTCTCCCTATGATGACCGCCCACCTCTGTGTTTATTAGGGACGAGCTTCCTAAGATCAACAATATTGCTTTGGCCTTGACTTCACCACTGTGCTATTTCATATTCAATGCAAGTTCCTTTGTTTATGTACATATTTCGGACTCCAGAGTGATTATCACCACGGGCTCAATTCCTGTACACGTATCACAGGAGTATACTTTAAGTCGATAATAGTGGCGGTGACATCATTCTGATCAATTGTTATTCCGCCGTTGAGTCGTCGAGGCTCGAATTTGTCATCCAGATATTTTGCTCTCGCATTGTTTTGTAGCCTGAATATTTTTGGCGTTGCAGTTTTGAGCCCCGTTTTATGAAAGGAGAACCTTCCTGTCTGTTAGGATTTCCCCTTGTTTTCTCCAATGAACAGTTTCAGTAAAATAATCAACAAGGGTGTGACAAACCTGTGGAGCATTTACTCTTGGAAAACATGCTGAACCTATTACAAGAGCTGACCTAGTTGAAAAAGAAGTTGTGTTAAGTTATTTAAGCAGATTTGGATGTTCGGCCAGTTTGGTTAAGCTGATGTTCATGTGATTTTGGCTGCATTTACATTATAAAGTTTCAGCTGACTCAATTCCGAAGCAGGAAAAATGCACATGGATTTGGATATTTAGGTGATTTTTAGGTTTCAGGCCTCATGCGTGTGTGGAAATAAAGCAGATATGAATCGGATATGTGCATCTGTGTCTGCCATGTAAGTGGACAGATCAGATATTCCCCTGTTGGTTTGAGTCATACGGCACTGAAAAAAAACAATGGTGACGACTGATGTCAACTCAAGTGGATGCGGTTTTCCTACAGAATTGGGCTGTTTTTACGCTGCTGCCGTGGTTTGTTGTTTAGTTTGTGGGTTAAAGCAATCTCCTCCTCCCCCTGGAGTGCAATTTTGAGGAAGGAAAAAAAAATGGGTGGTTTGAGAAGGGGAAACTGAAAAAACATGAATATTTTAGTAGAGCCTATAAATCATAATCAGGTAATTAATTACAGCTGTGAAATTAATATTTCTTTAATTAAATAAAAATGTGTTGTGCATTTGTAGAAACCATGTGTTAGTTTATCTTATGTCTCTGGTGTTCATTAGCTGTTTAATTCATCGGCTATACTGTGGACATGATTTATGTCATTGCTTACCTTAATTGCTGGTTAATAATGAGTAAGGTGAGAGCTGTAATGACAAATAAACAGACCTAGTTATTTGTCTTTGCATTAACAATTTTATACAACACTGTATTTAAATCTCTTGTCGGCGATGTCTATATAGTCCATTAACTATGACTTTGGTAACATGGCACCTCTATCCGGCCGTCTGTCTGTCCACTGTCTTTCTATCTATCCATCTGTCTATCCACTCTCTATCTATCTATTTATCTTTCTGTCTAGCTATCTACCTGTCCATTTCTCTGTCTGTCCACCCTCTTTCTATCTATCCATCTGTC
>JAHKKF010522400.1:0-18143 GCA_019740295.1 Labeo calbasu
AGTTACTTTGCATAATTTGGGCTAATGCTTTGCACTAAAAAGCCATTGGGGGAAACACTCTATCAATACCCATATCTATGCCCATGCTTTAGATTAGGTGAATGTCAGTGTGCAATGGTCTGCTTGACAATGAACAGTTGTTCTCTCTCCATGCACTCCTTGCACAATAACTCTGCAATGATATCAAACCCATTTGAGTTCAAAACTAAAGCAGTTAATTTTCCTGTGCATGTGCTAATTATCAGGAGGTGGGCACTCTGCGCTGCAGCAGACACATCATTAAGTTTTAACAGGACCAAAGGTTATCCAGCCTCCAGCGATTCAGACAGATTGGCAAGGTGTGGACACTTAAAACACATCCATTCCGTTTGAGATTAAGTTTACACCGAGCGCCTCCCCCTGCTTCTCGGTAGAGTGCTAATGAAGTCCCTATTTAGTGAGATCATCTATTTCAGTGACACCTGCTAAAAGAGCCTGCCGCTTTTGTGCCTCAAAGGCAACAGCTCAGAGCGGCAATTCCTGCTATGACCCACAGAGGGCCAGTTCACGTCCCGTTTTAATTAATAAAAGCTATTGATTGATGGTAATGATCAATGGTTAACACACATCTTTGATTTTATGGCTTCGGCAAATGAAGTGTCACTGATAAAACTTAATATGATGGATTTCTTAAGTGGGTGAGGCAGTGGAGCGAGTTTGACTCATCATTCTCAGAAAAACATTTTGATTGCATTCAAATGTGAACTTCTGGATTCCCTCATTTCGTTCTGTGCTATTAGCTGCTGCCTGCTAAGAGCAACTGCTGAAATTCAACGTTCAGCACAGAAATGTCATGCCTACGTGCCCCCTCCAATTTTTGAGTCAAGTGGAATTGCAGTGTAACCTCCAAAAACGTACTGTACATTTGATAATCCACAATTATTGTCTGTGACTGTGAAAAAAGCATCGGTGATGGAAATCACACTTTCATATATCTAAATTTGGTAGCCCACAAAGGCTGCATTTATTAGATTTTTTTTAGGATTCTTTGATTAAAAAACAGTTTAAAAGAACAGCATTTATTTATTTACTATTATAATTGTCTTTACTGTAATTTTTGACCAATTTAATGCGTCACTGCTAAATGAAAGTATTAATTTCTTCTTTATAAAAGAAATAAAAAATAAATAAACAACCATTTATACCGTTTATATATTAAAAGGTCATAATATAATTAATGTAATATAATATAATATAATATAATATAATATAATATAATATAAAAGGTCCACGATGCCTTTGATTCAGAAAGAACTTGAACTTCTCAGAAGCAGAAAAAAAAAGCCTCTGTTGAAAACGCTTTATGCATAACCCACTGGTCAGAATTATTTATTGCCATGTTAAGAGACATCTCAGATTGAATATTGTGAGCTGGGGTGAAGGGAAAGATCTTTATAAATTCATGGATTTATTTCTAATTTTTTAATCAATAAACTTTAAAAACAACATTCCCTCAACTGCTGCTTTCTGTTTTATCTCTACTCCCCCCTCTGACACAAAAGAGGAAAGAGTAGCAGTGTAGGCGGCAAAACAACATCAAACCTGGTGCGGTGCCAGGATCTGTCTTTATACCGGCACCCATGAAAGCAGACTGAGGCGCAGAGGCTCAGACCAGAGGCTATCTATCTGACTTCGGTGTGATCAAAAAACTCTTAAGTACATGCATAAAAGCATACATTGATTTTCAAACACTCTGATACAAGCATAAAGGAAACAGTTGTAAAGGAAAATCTATGAAATATGCAGCACAGCACAAACGAAACTCTCTTTCTTTGATATTTTACTTGTAGACCTTCATCAGAAAGCAACAGGAAGCCCCGATTGGCTGTGCTTCCATGTAGCCATCTCTAATTGATGCTCTGAGACTCCGAGATATCTTAATTTTGGGATTACCCAGAGTATAACATTAACTTAACCAGGAATCAAAAAGATGGGTTAACATTGCCTAAAGCTGCCTGATGTTTTTAAAAGGTGCGTCGTCCAAATGTTGGTCACTGGATGCTTGTGTTGATTTTCTGCTCTAATGATTTTTTCATGAGTCTTTGAAGCTATTTTTGAACCTCACTTTGAAATCCTGCACTCCAATCAAGATCCACAAGTGCGTAACGCATAATGGGCTTCATTAAAAGAGGAATTTGATGACAGAGAACTTTCCACTGAGCATGCTCAGTCGGGGTCTTCTCAATTACAGACCCACTTTACAAGTACCGTGTTAAACAAAACAGCCTAGCTAATAGAATTATAAACAATGGTAGTACTGTGGGACAGAGACCCAAAAATTAAAATTCTGTCATCGTTTACTCCCCTGTATTTTTTTTTTCCATATTGTGACCTACATCCGAGTAAAATAGATTATTAAAAAAGAAAAAAAGTAGGGAGGGGATTCTATTCATCTGTTGTTTATGGAATGAAGGCAGATAGCCTAGATAAGCTTGCATGTACATTGTAAAGTATCCTTGAGCCCTGGAATGGCACTAAAAATATATATATATTTTCTTTTTATTATTATTGTATGAAAGGGGTGGGACTTATATTATATATAGTTGACACATGTACAGAGCATTGCAAAAGTATTCATACCCCTTCATTTTTTCATGTTTTGTTATGTTGCAGCCTTATGTTAAACTGCTTTAAATTACTTTTTGTCCACATCAGTCTACACTGAGGGTATGCATACCCTTAGCTCAGTACTTAGCTGAAGCACCTTTACAGCCTCAAGTCTTTTTTGGTATGATGCGACAAGGTTTGCACATTTGCATTTGGCAATAATCTGCCATTCTTCTCCTCTCAAGCTCTGTCAGGTTGAATGGGGGTAGACGCACCTTTTCAGGTTTCTCCATAAATGTTTGATTGGGTTCAAGCCCTGGCTCTGGCTGGACCACTCAACTACATTCACAAAGTTGTCTATAGGCCACTCTTGCTGTGTGTTCAGGGCTCATTGTCCTGTTGGAAGGAACCTTCTGCCCAGTTTGAGGTTCTGAATGCTCTGGACTGGGTTTTCATTAAGGCTATCTCTAGATTTAACTGTGTTGAGCTTTCTTTCTACTCTGATGAGTCATTCAGTCCCTGCTGCTGAAAAACATGAGGCTGCAACCAGCATACTTTACTTTAGGGATAGTACTCTGGAGGTGATGAGCAGTGCCTGGTTTCCTTCAAACCTTGTTTCTCACAATCTGAGAGTCCTTTAGATGCTTTGTTCCAAATTCCAAGTGGGATTTCATTTGTCTTCACTGAGGAGAGGATTGAGTTTCGCCACACTGCCATAAAGCCCAGATCCAAGTGTTGCAGTGATGTTCATCCTTCTGTAATTTTCTCGCATCTGCATATATGATCATTGGACTCAACTAGAGTGACCATCTGCTTCTTGGTCACCAGTCTAACCAAGGCTTCTCTCCATCAGTTGCTCAGTTTGGACAGGAGTCCTAGCTGTTCCAAACTTCTTCCATTATGGACAATGGAGGATACATGCTTCTGGTAACCTTCAATGCAGAAGAACTGTTTTCTGAATTCTTCCCCAGATCTGTGCCTTGACACAATCCTGTCACTGCATATGCAGTTTTAGCTGTTAGACCTTTTATTGAGAGGTGTGTGCCTTTCCAATCATACTCAAATTAATTTGCTACAGGATAACTCAACTTGAAGTGTAGTAACATCTACAAGTGATATGAATGCTTCTGAGCTAAATTTTAAGTGTCCTAGAAAAGGGTATGAATACTTATGCAATGAAAACATTTAAGTTTTTGTTTCTAACAAATTTGCAAAGTTGTTACAAACTTGTTTTGTGCTTTGTCATTATGGTGTATGGAGTATAGACTGATGTGGGGGAAAAAAGTAATTTAAAGCAGTATAATATAAGGCTGCAACATAAAACATGAAAAAAGGAGTATGAATACTTTCGTAAGGCACTGTAGATAGTTGGTATTTTAATTAAAAATGAATATTTCAAAATTTAAAAACAAAAAGAAAGATAGAAAGAAAGAGGTAACATGCATTCATGATTACTAGATAAAAAATAGAATACCAATTCTTTTAAGAAGACAAAGTATCAAAATAGTCTTGAGTAATTATATCTTTTATTCCATATTTTCTGAAGTCAAAAGATCAATCAGACTAAACTTCTTGTTATGCACTTAAAATGTTTGAGAATAAAGCATTCAGACCGATTGTGAATTGGATCAACCAATTTAGTGAAAATATCCAACTCAAAAAAATGATTTGTTCACAGATTGGCTACATCTCTCATACAGTACATTTCTTAAACGTGACAAGGGGAGCTAGAGCGTTTGTGAATTACAACTGAAATTACTATTCTCGCACTTCAAAAGTGGATGATACTCCATGACACTTTTATTGTATTTGCACAGAAAAGAGTGACCAGTACATTCTTCAACTGTTCTTGACAAAGGTAGGGCTCTATGATTTCCACAATGCAAAAAACACGGATGAAATCGTGGAATCCAGTAAAAATAATGGCATTTTGGATGAATAAATCAAAAGTAGGTCAGTACACTTACACCAAAATGTGATATAGACTAGTCTGTAAAAATTAAGCCACAAAAATACTATTTAAATATAAATACTGCATGTTCTGCATGTCTCTGTGTGAATAAGTGGCACACGTGCGGGTTTGTTTAGGAGTACATGAACACATAAACAATCTCTAGAACTGCTCTGAGAATCAATTCATGAGCAGTTTACCATTTCTTTTGAGAAAAACTATTGCCATGTCATATACAAACATAAACAGAAACTTCGTCTTCGGAACACAATGCAAGATATTTTGAATGAAAACCGGGAGGCTTTTGACTGTCCCATTGACTGCCAAGTAAATACCACTGTCAAGGCCCAGAAAAGTAAGAAAGACGTCATCAAAATAGTCCACCTGCCATCAGTGGTTCAATCTGAATTTTATGAAGCTAGGAGAATACTTTTTGTACACAAAGAAAATAAAAATAAAGACTTTATTCAACAATTCGTCTCATCTGCGTCACCATAGCGCCATTTTGGATAATATACACCGAATATACACAGATACGCTGTTTTCGTTCAAATCAAAACGTATTAAATCACTGATGGCAGGTGAACTATTTTGACAATGTCTTTCATACTTTTCTGGGCCTTGCCAATGGTATTTACTTGGCAGTCAATGGGACAGTCAAAAGCCTCCCAGTTTTCATCCAAAATATCTTAAATTGTGTTCCAAAGGCAAAACAAAGATTTTATTGGTTTGGAACAACATGAGGGTAAGTGATTAATGACAAAATTTTCATTTTGGGGTGGAGTAACCCTTTAAAGGGTAACTTTATTTTTGGTAACAAAATAAAAGTTCTGTTTGACTTAAAGAAACACTGCCAGAAAAAAAAAAATATGTAATGCAATGTAATGATAGTACAACTACTATATTTACCAGAAGAAAATATTTACCAGAATTTATTTACCTGACAAATACAGAGTATTTCTGGAAAAATAAATAAATAAAATCATAATAATATTTTTTATATAAAAATCAATCAATTAGAGATGCTTTTGGTCAATAACATGTAATAAAACCATTAAAATGGAATCCAAAAAAAAAAAAAGAAAGAAAGAAAAATACAGAATTTGGTAAAAATAAAAATTAATTTGAGGAGGAAAAAAATGCATTTCATAGGGCCTTGAAATTTAATTTTTGTTCAACTTTTAATAAATGGCTGTTAAATTGTACAAGTTATGATTTCAATTAAAAGGAAATGTTATATATATATATATATATATATATATATATTTGTTTTTGTTTTTTTTTTTAATTCAACAACTAAAACAAAGTCTAGAAAAAAATTAAAACAGAAAAAATGGAATTTGGAAAAAAAAAATAAAACAGATTTCATAGGGTCCTACAAAGAGAGAAATTAAGTCATACAGATTTGGAGCAACATCAGTGTAAGTAAGTGATTTTTAGGTGAACTGCTTCTTTAATGAGTACTTCTGAACTTTTGTCATTTTGTGTTGAGCAGAAGTTCCTCACACAGGCCTGTTGTGAGGAGCGCCGTACTGACGGACAGTTCGGAGCGGTGTGAGATCTCCCAGTGTGGCCATCTTCCAGCTGGACGCTGCAGACTCTTACAGCCAATCTGTCAGCATTTACATCCCAGGGCAGTTCATCTCGCTCTTGCTCTTTCTTTCTTTCTTTCTTTCTTTTTCATATCAGTCTATCTGCGTTTCTCTTTCTTTACTTCTCTGCTCCCTCATGTTTTTTTCCCCCTTTTACTCACAATCTCACTCCTTCTCTTCATCTTTCTTCACTCAATCTGTCTCTTTCACACCACGGGTTCATGAGCAGTTTTTTTCAGAGTTATTGTACTGCTGGTCGTCCTTCTCCGTTCCTCTCAGTTCACAGCCTTTTAGAGCAGACGTATGAAAAATCATGACAATTGAGCCAAAGGAGTTTCCACAAACAGCACAAAGCGAGTGATAACTGGTCTGGCTGTGTAGCTGCGGGGCTGAGTGAAGGCCTGGCTCTCTGAGTGAGTAATTGCTCAGGCTCTCTGGCCGAATTGAGGGCCTTGCACAAGCTGTCTGTTATGTGATGTAGGAGTCAAATGGCATGTCTGCGTGTGCACGAGAAGGAAAAAAAAACAGAGAGAAATGGAGAATATGTGTGAGAGAGAGAAACAGAAAGAGACAAAAAAACTGTGAGGAGAACAAAGGGTGAAATGATACATTACAGCACATGCCATGTTGTAACTGCAGGGTTTCTATAGCCGGGCTCACTAAGGACTCAGCCCTCCTCTCTCTCATTAAGACATCAGTGTAATTTGGCAAATGTAGCATGACGACATGCGGCAAGTAATATCCTAATGATCGCACAATGGGCTTCACAGAGCCTGCAGAATGTCATCAATCTCAGCCCACAACACTGATGACAGATCACTGGAGAAAGGCAAACAATTATATAAAACAGCATAGTTACCAATCAAACGATAATGCAACACAGTATTGAGCATCCAGACATGCCTATTCCCAAACAAGATACAAATTAATATTTCCAGAATGCTGTTAATTAGATGTTTGTGAATGGTGTAAACATTGACAGGGTGGACTGGCTTGTCACAAAGCTAGTGAGTTGGGTAATGCAAAAATGAATATAAATGTTCAAAAGTTGGTATGAAACAAAGTGATGCCAATGGCAGCAGGACAAACTTAAAATATTAATACCTAGAAAAATTCCAAAAACTCTTTCGCTGTCTTTCTGTCTCTTCCTGATTTGTGTTGATCTCAGAACTCATGCTTTATAAATATTTACAGCGATAGCATCGACCAACAAGCCGGTCGGCCACATCTTTGTGTCTGAATGACTGTAGAACAAAGAGGAGAGAGAGACAGAAAGCGCGAGAGAGAGAGAGCGGGCTAGTACGGCATATATCTTTCCATGCCTCGCTGCCCACTAACAAGTTTAATGCTTCCACAAAAACAAAGGTGCTCAGTTACTGTCTACGCTACAGAGGGAAGTGAAAGAAAATATATCCTGGGGGCAAAAGCAAAGGTAAAATACAACAGTACAGGTGAAATACGGTGGGTCCAAAGAGTCTCTGTACTGTTACACAAAAGACTATTTTCACAACACTGTTTTGATTTGCAACCCTTGTTTTAGAGCTGTTCTGGTGACAGAGGATCCATCTCTCTGTATATCACTAATAAAAGTCCAAATTCACAGCCGTTGCATGTAAAATAGACAAAAATACATACAGGTTTGAGATGACATGACAAAATGATGACAGAATTTTGTGTCCCTTTAAGAGTACTGATGACATTACGTGAAAAGACGTACGTAAGGTTAAAGAATTAGTTCACTTACAAATTTAAAAATTCCTGATAATTTACTCACCCCAATGTCAACCAAGATGTTCATGTCTTTCTTTCCCCAGTCGAAAAAAAATGAAGGTTCTTGAGGTTTTTTCTCGATGTAGTGGATATCAATGGGGATCAGTGGGTTGAAGGTCTGAATTGCAGTTATGAACTCCTCGTATTAATGTCTGCATGACATGTATACTTCGGTTTAGACAGTTTGCGAGAAGGTTTAGTGTCCGTGGTATGAAAATGATTGCTGCGAGACGCTGGTGGAGTGAACAAGTCTTAAAGCGGTCATCGGACGCCATTTTCCACAAATTGATATGATTCGTTAGGGTCTTAATGAGAAGTTTATAACATACTTTGGTTCAAATTTCTCAGTGCTGACATACAGCGTCATTGCACTATGGGCGTCCCGTGTTCGAATCCCGACTCGAGGACCTTTCCCGATCCCGCCCCCATCTCTCTCCCACTTCACCTCCTGTCCATACTGATCTGTCCTGTCATAATAAAGGCTAAAAAATGGCAAAAATATCTCAGTGGTAGTGTAAAACAACACCATTTTTACCTTGTCAAACCAGCCCTTTTCACAGCAAGCTTTAAACCGTACTTTAGCCGCGTTTAGCCGTGAATCTTGCTAACTAGCACATTACTAAAAAAGCTGGATGACGAATGATTTGCACAAACATTACGCATTTTGGCAGATTGGGGATTGGCACATTTCCTTCAAAAATTTAAGTCACGTCAATCCTCTGCATCTTCAGCGGCTCAGATGTTGAGAGTAAATGACGACTGTTATGTTCATTATTACATCCAACAACAGAACACATCAATTGCTCAATCGGAGACATTCTTGTCTTCCCCAGCACCGGAGTCAACACAATGGCAGACTGTTACAGCTCACTCAGGGCGGGACTAAGGTAAGACGGCCTTGTCAATCAACTATTGTGGGAGCAGCCTTGGTCTGTGTGACGTCACATAGACAAGAAACTAAGAATGGCCTGATTTATAAAAAAGGGGATATTACTTATAAAGATTAAAAAATACCACTGAGTGGATTTTTATCCATATAGGGTGGGTTTTTATGGTGCATTTATGTTCAAACAATATAAAAGCGATGACCCCTTTAAAAGAGTTGTGAGTAAAAGCATGGGCACAGCCTCCGTGTTATCAGATCCAGCTATTATCTTTTCCACCTAATTTGACACTTTAGAAAGTTAATAAAGGAGAAAGTTGAAATTTAGTTTCAGCTTATCCTATTTGCAAAAGATCTAAAATGATGTTTATTTTTATTTATTTATTGGTTTTAATAGCAATATCTGTCAACACCGCATCGCTGACAAACAAAATGACAGTTTGCAAAAAAACCCATTGACAGGTTGTTGCTGACAAGATACCACATTAGATAAGGGAAACACAAAAAATATCATGATATTAGCTCAGAAACATGTCAGAAACATTATCAACACTGTCAAAAACAGTAGTACAGATCTGTAGAACAAGTAGGTTACAGAATGAAATGAAATATGCAACACCCATGAAGAAGTCGTTCAGTATATAGTAATTATTTTCACAAATCATGCTATAAACATTCATAAGAGCACTAGACAAAGTTATAAGCTATAAAGTAATGGTTATTAATAAAAATTTTAACAGTAATATGGATCATTGCATGAATAATACACAACTAATGAATTTATCCACCCCTAACTACAGTAAAGTATAGTTTGATGCAATAAATAGTGTATGATTTAAAAATGCTCATCCCTCCGAAATAGAGAAAACATCTTGCACAAATATCTACATGTCTGTCTCTTTTGAAATGTTTGCAGTGTATATAATGAGTTGTATTTATAGGGGTATTTGTATTGTTATGTTATTATTATTAGCAAAATTCTTTAACACCCCCCACCCCCCTTCAACCCGTTGATCCCTATTGATGTACACTATATGAGTCCACTAAATGGAGAAAAATCCTGGAATGCTTACCTCAAAAACCTTAATTTATTTTCGACTGAAGAAATAAAGATATGAACATCTTGGATGACATGGGGTGAGTAAATGATCAGGAAATTTAAATTCAGGAGTGAACTAATCCTTTAATAGCCTATCGTCAGCCCTGCCATAAAGGCAACGGTGCTCAGGGGACCAGTGTTTCCCTTCCGGTGGTCCTGGGAGGGCGTGACTTCTTTTTCCCACAGCAAATGACGTAATGTCTACATTTGTGACTAGCTGAATCCACACGCTACACTTAATAATCATATCCACACCATTTAATGTATCCCCAACACTGAATGAAATTTTAGCGTTAGAGGATTAAGAGTCCATTTAAAAATGAATATTTGGTATTTTGAGTAGAAAAGTAAACCTTCCAGTTTGGCACTGTGCTTAAATTGGGATGTCAGGAGCAAGGAATCCATTTATTGCCCTGAACATTTCCATTTAAAAATGACTTGGATGATGAATGTAAGACTCACGGCGAGTGCAGATGGCCCCAACATGACGGACTACTCAAATGCACACTGCATTTATCAGACTTTTCTTGGGGATTTTTATTTTTTCTCTCATCCCCTCTCTCTCTCGAGCACAGCTCAACCTTGCCCCTGAAGCTTTACGCCTTATGCCTTATGTTGTAACTCTGTCTTTAACCTCGTTCCCCAACTGCAGGCGACTGATAAGAGCAGATGAGACCCAGGCTCTAAGGAATTCCTGCCACACCACTGAACTCAAACTGCTGCCCAATGCAAAATGCAGCGTGAGCTTAGCACAGTCCCGCCATCTGCTCCCAGCCTGAGCCTTTCGTCAGGCCTCTGAAAACCCCTCCATTGCACTAATTTTCCTCAAGAATATCACGACTAATATCAAAATCCAGATGCTCAGGTATGTCATGGGAATCTTTAGCTCACTATTAACTGAAAATTCAACCATTTCCTTTGCAGAGCTGCTATCTTTAGGCGTGATTTTGTCACTGAATAACATTTATTTACTTCCACTGTCTGCATTGTTTTAGAACCCAGTTCATGCTGTTTTCCATCAAAATAATAGGCTGATGGTTTAACAGTCAAATTAAGAAATTAAAAGAACCATAGATAATACTGTTTTGGAGTCATAAAATGCTCAACATTATCATTATATCTTTTCTCTTAAACCATGATTTTCATTACAGAGAAATATTATAGTATTTTTTTTTTTAATGCAGAAAGTGAACTTGACTACACCATGCATTCGGATATTTTGCTATGATTGACAGAACGTATACACAAACATACTGTTTAAATCAAATTTAATAGTTTTCAGTGGAAACTGGCAGATAATTATGCCAAACAAATAGCAGTGAATTTTGTAAATATGCATGTGCAATATATAATAATCCTAATTTACATAAAAAGGTGGTTTGTTTGTGCTGAAAACTTGATATAAATACCAGCAGGACTATATAATATGCTATGCTTTTTAAAAACAATGAACATAAGAAAACAATTTGCCAAAAACAAAATCAAAGATTCAGATATTCACAGAAAATAAGTTTTATTATCTCTTTTCTCAAGTAAACTCATCTTGGTTTAAGCATGTTTACAATTTTTTACTAGGAAACAAGATGTAAGGGAATAAAAAGTTGTGCAACTATTTTGGCACCTCAGTGATTTCCTTTTCTGTATAGTGGATGTAGATCTTTAAAATAGGGCACCAGTGGGCATTAGAAGCTGATATGAGCTGTGCATTGTGTGTGAGAGCTGATGGCAGTGGTGAGGCTTTATCAGAGAAATGAGCAGATGTGAGGGCTGTCTGTGTATTGATCTACTCCTCTAAAAGAGGTTTGTTGCTGGCTCCTAAAATCCTTCTGTAATAAGAGGTGAGCAGGGGAAAAAGGAGAGCGTGGTAGGAGACGAAGGCAGAGAGCACTGCAATAATACAAATCAAAGAAAATGTAATCAAATAATTATTGCTTTGTTTGATTTACCCAACTATTCAGAACTTACATCAAATTCAGTTTTATTACAATATATTTTAATTTTCTTAAAAACAAGCATAGCAGGTTGGATTAATGCATTTTATTTTAAATAAAACGCAACCATAAAATGTTCATTATAATGATCAATCAAGTAGGCATTACAATGATGAAAACAATTATTCCAAATAAAGAAGGTAAAAAATGGTTTTGTGACTCAGCCCCATTCGTCCTCTTCCCAGCATGAAGTGAGGCAATGTGATTAATGTGGTCGCTTTATTTACCACGTTTGACCATTTTTTAAAACTACTGTTGATTTTGCCATCACATTTAGTAACTTATTATTTCGCGAAGTCAGACCCCAAAAGTATTGATGTTGTTTTAGATTTTAAGCAAGATAAAGCACAATGAAAATGTTAAAAACATGTAAATTAGGAGAACAATTTATACAGAATTCTTTCTGAGCTTATTCAGCTGAAGAAACCTTCAGAGAGGTACTTAATCCAAATTGGCAATTGTTAGAATGAAAGTAGATTTGTCATGTTAACTTGACATTTTAAGATTAGTATTTATTTAAATGAAGTAAGTGAAAGAATTAAGCTAAAAAGCTTTTACTTTTAAGTCCCCTGAAAACCAAAATGAGGAGGAGAACATGAGAGAATCAGTGACTAGAGAATCAAGGCATCGAGGACTCGTGTATGCAAGCGTTACATTTACAGTGTCGCTCTGCCTGAAGGCACAGGCCTCCCCGCTGCCCAGCACAGCTTGTAGATCAATTAAACAGTGCTCTGCTCCCATTCATCACCACACTAGAGTGACAGTACCAAGCTCTTCTATGGGCCTCTCTCTTTCTCTCTGCAGGATTCTCAGGGCAGGGAACAGCCCCATAATTCTGCAAACACTGTTTAATCCTGCTTACACATCTGCAGGATACCAGGCCTCCTGTGTACAGCTAGATTCACCACAGGGCAAAACATTTGCATCAGATCAAACACACATATGCCCGAGCAACCGTTTAGGACTGTAACAAGTAACTGGTAACTGGTGATGTTCACTTATTAGACAATCCTTTTATCATCTTGGCTAAAATGTTCCAAACAAACACTGCATGTGTGGGATAGTCGAATGTGCAAGATCGGATTTTTTTTCTTTCTATACTACTATCAGTAAGGCATCAATTCAGAAAAACTAAACTTGAAATGAGCATTATTACTAATATTATTGATGTCACTTTTAAACCAAAACCAAAAGTATCACTAAGTAGAATACACTACTGTTTGAAAGTTTGGGTAAAGGTTTTTTCTTTTTTTTTCTGGAACGTATTAACTGATTTTATTCAGCAAACAAACGTTCAATTGAAATTTAATGCAGTTTTTTTTGTAACCATATGAAATCAATAGAGCGGACATCGGATACCCATTTTCCACAAGTTGCTATGATTCTTTATGGTCTTCATGAAATGTCTGCAACATACTTTGGTTAAAATTCTTCTATGGTCGTGTGAAACAACACATTTTTACCTCGTCAAATACAGTTTTGTTCACAGCAACCCGTTTCGTTGCATGTCTCTTTAAATGTTAATGAGCTCTGCTCACCCCTCTCTTCCATTTTTTTGCATATTTAGTGGCGTGTTACTATCAAAAACAAAACTAATGCATCCTCAGTGGCCTTGATGTCGGGAGAAAATGAAGAAAGCGTTTGTACAGCATCACAACAGCAATAGTCTCGCGTAGCCAGACCTTCAGACTGACGGTCTGGGAACTTTGGCTGCTTTGAATGGCCAAGGCCCGCCCAAAAGGCCATATGACTGACAGGTATAGCAACCAATCACGTTTCGTTTTGTGCCACGTCATGTTTAGGGGCGTGAAAATGTCGCCACAATAACAGAACAGTGTGAAAATCCAGCGTTTAGTTGATCCGGATAAGCACTTGTTGTCACAGTTGTAAACACAATGGTGTTCTCCTTTCGTGAGGGGGTTTGGGGCCACGGCATTTTTGTTTCTAGATGGAATATTAAAGAGCAAGACACACGTCTCCCAAAAATCTTGTATAATCTAACCAATCCGATGATGACTTCGAAACTCCTGAAGTGTTTCCAGCATAGTGTGCCTTATGCATCAGATGTTCAGCCAACGTTCCGTGGGCATGACATCTGAGGCTGAAACTACAACAGCAGCTGCTCACTCTTGCAGTGTGAAACTGGACTTATGTTCACTTTCACATCCAACTACAAAACATCTGTATTGGTTACAAGACATTGTCGCTATAGCTGCTTGAGCGTGGAGAAAATGGCAGACAGCACACTAGCTGAGGACAGAAATATGCTAATACAGGACAGTCCGTCAGCAGTCGTGGGCAATAATTGAAACTGTTTAAGTTTTTGGGTATTAAAAAAAAAAAAAAGGAGTGAATGGGTTTTATCATTGTGGGGAGGTTATGTCCACACACTGCTAAGACACATTTACTGTATATGCAAACACCATGTAAAAGTGAATTTTGCATCTGATGCCCTATAAAGGTTAAAGGTTTTTTTTGACAACACATTCTCACTCCCAATTCGTCACATATTGAAGATTGGTCAGGTCCCCTTGGCGTCGATTTTTGATGTTTAAGGTACCCCTTTAGCATCACTTTTCAATGCACAGGGTATCCTTTTAGCATCATTTTTCGATCTGCAGGGTCCATCGCTTTCAGTTGTTTGCCTTAATTTAATGGTCTGCATGCAATTGTAAAAACAGAAAATTTAATATAAATTTATACTTTCATTGGAGAACCTAACAACACCCCTACCCCAAGTCTACCCACTTCTAAACAATATAAAACATGTAACAGGCAAATAAAAGTATAGTTACAGGTATTGCAAAAACTGACCATAAAAAGCAGCATAAAAGTATTACAAACAAGTTGGGTTGCATTCCACGACTTCTGAAGTCATACGATATCTTAATGCTAAGAAGAGAGGCTTTAATAGCTTAAAATTATTCCTCTCTGTTGACATGTTCACATCTCATTCAAAAAGATACTCCCATACTTTAGCATGACACAGTCAGTCACGAGACACACAAGAACCAATGGCATTTCACAACCAAAGCTGACCAAAATTCATATAACACACAACATATATGCAATAATGACAATATTATTACCCAATATATATTTTAATCATGACGATAAAATTCCCAGTGTCTTTCGCATAGGCATATTGACGCCAAAGGTTTCTTGTTAAAAGCAACGGAGGACCCTGCACGTCAAAAAATGATGCCAAAAGGTCCTGACCAGGGAGTTGGGAGTGAGAATGTGTTGCTTTTAAACTTCTTATTCATCAAAGAACCCTGAAATAAAGTATAACTGTTTCCAACTAAATATTTAGTATCACAACTGTTTTCGACATTGATAATAAGAAATGTTTCACGTGCAGCAAATCGGAATATTAGAATGATTTCTGAAGGATCATGTGACACTGAAGACTGGAGTAATAAGGAAAAAATTACATTTTAAAATATATTCAAATGGAAACAGTTCTATTACAGTTTAAATATGAACTCCAGTAATATTAGAAAAGCATTAAAAATCTTACTGACCTCAAACTTTTGATAAAACTTCAAACATGCTATTTTTGTTTTATTTCTGCAATAAAATTGTAGAAAATATTAGATTAGTCTCAGTTAACCCTCTATTGCATAATGCCTCCAAGCAACAAACGATTTTTTTATAGATTTTTTATACATTTTTAGTATTCTGATGTCAGTAAATAATAGAAAAAGTCAATCAGTTTTGCTTCATAAAAAACTGCCTTTAAATAATCTAATAGAAAGACATTAATCAGATTTATCAGATTATTTATGCATTTATTTCAAGAGAAACTGAGTGACACTATTCTCCAGACGCTCTACTTAAAACGGATATTACAGAGAATAGTTAAACGTATTTTAAACACTGCTTTTGTAATGTGCATGAGAGAGGGTTCATTAATCTATCCATCCATCCATCCTCCTCCACTTATCCGGTTCTGGGTCACAGTGGTCATGTCCTTTTTTTAAACTATCTCCTTTTCCCCACCCACTACCTCCATTAATTAATATAAAGGAGCATAAATATAAAATATTCAAAAAATGTAAGCCTTAATTTCTGTTTAGCAAAATCTTTCCAAGTACCCTCTGGGACAGACATACCACTGTTTGGGAATGACTGTGTTAGACTCATGTTTACTGATTATATTCACATGAGGATGCTTCATTCTGGCTTGTATGATTCACACAGTTTGAGGCGTTTAGATTAAACTAAGACAGAAAGCCTGTTTTACAAGTCTGTGGATAGATTTAGGTGTTCAGAAACCGCTGACCTGACAGGAAAAGATGAAATATAGCTCTCTCAGCTTTGTTTGAGCCAGATACTCCAGGGAAGAGAGATCTCCATCTAACTTGCTCCCAATTACATCTTCATGCTTGTGGCAGTGAAAAAAACCAAAGCTCTCAAGCAAACACTATATGAAATAAGAAAGATTAGACTGGTTCTTACTTTATACAGTATATCAGAGATGTTTGAAATGGACATGAGGTAAGGGGCAAGTGTTTGACATGCCGGGCAAATGTCACTGTGTTTTTAACCCGGAGTGGAAAGAGAGAGAGAGACCAGCGAGAGACCACCGCCACAGATGGTATCCAGCGGCCTGCAAAATGTCAATGGGTTTTAACCTCGTTTGACAAAAGCAGAGCATATCCTCCCAGAGTATGATCCTTCAGTAAATGTCAGGGAGGCATTTCAGCATCTCTCACTGTCCCTAGAGACACAGCATACAATACACAGCAACAACACGGCTCGAGCAGCGACCAGCGCCAACCAGTGTAAACAGATTCGGTTGCGTAGTCGTAGCCTTCAAATTTAAAGGGTGAAGAAGCCTGCAAAAAACGCATCTATGGTCTAAGCTATGGCTTAGGGTCGGAGACGGGGGCATTTTTGCGTTATCTTATTGCATGTGGCATAAATGAGTGTTTGATGGACTGTGATAATGGGGTCTATAAATAACTGCTCCCATCTGTTCATCTATCAGCCTGCCTCATGGCAGCACATATTAGACAGACCTTTGCTCCAAGAATCAAAATGTTGCACTCCTTGAACTTGAAGAAAAAGGCTATTTTATTAATATTATTTCCTTTGTTTTATGAATGTCAGGAGCTCATGTCGTCGCAGCTAAATACTTGAGAAAATGCAGAAAGGTGGGAGGCGGTTGGTCAAAGGATGTCATGACCTGTGGTAATAGATCAGCACGTCAGACATATCAGACTACCTCTCGCTATCAGCAGATGTTAAATGCCTGAGCTGCAAACGTCTTTCTCCTTGTGTAAGGACATCAGTCTGTGTGAGACTGCTGCAGTGGGGCTCTCATATACTTTTAGCGTCTTCAGAAAAAACAGAGCCGAGGATCTTTTACATTCTCTGTCTAGCCCTTTGTTGGTTATGTTGAAGCCTTGTTGTTTGGGGTGTAATGGCTGAATCTAGGAAGGTATCGGTTAACACACACACACATACACACACACACACACACAAGGCCAGGGATGTTGCAGCCACTGCTGAGATGGCATTGTATTTCAGAGAACGCTGTAAACAGCACTTTTCAGAACAGCCAAGAACAGCACTCGTAAGGGCAACACTGACCTCAGACAATATGGCAAAGCCAGAAGGAAAAACTAGTTTATTTATATATTTATATATACATTATGCATTTATGCATTTGGCAGACACTTTTATCTGAAGTGACTAATAATGCACTGGTAAACAGTTACACAATTCTTCAGTTCATGCATTCCCTGGGAATTGAACCCATGACCTTTGTGTTGCTAGCACCATGCTCTACTGTTTACATGCACTCGAGATAAGGAGGAATATACAGGAAATATGCACAGGAGGAGCGATCTCAAAACATTCTTGTAGGGCAAACAGTCTTGCGTGACGCTAGGTCAAAAGGTCATGGGTTCAATACCCATGAACTGATACATACCTTCATGTACATTTTGGATGCAATGTGAGTTGCTTTAGTGTGTCTGCCAAATGCATAAATGTTAACGCACATTTTGAGACAGAAAAGGTTCAAATTAAGCCAGGATTAGGCCTTAGTTAAAGGAGAAGTCCACTTCCAGAACAAAAATTGACAGATAATGTACTCACCCCTTGTCATCCAAGATGTTCATGTCCTTCTTTCTTCAGTCGTAAAGAAATGATGTTTTCTGAGGGAAACATTTCAGCATTTTTCTCCATATAATGGACTGATATGGTGCCCCAAGTTTGAACTTCCAAAATGCAGTTTAAATGCGGCTTCAAACGATCCCAA
>JAHKKF010522404.1:5061-32016 GCA_019740295.1 Labeo calbasu
GCATTTTGGAAGTTCAAACTCGGGGCACCATATCAGTCCATTATATGGAGAAAAATCCTGAAATGTTTTCCTCAAAAAACTATTTCTTTACAACTGAAAAAAGAAAGTAATTCAGTGGCTTAATTAATGAAATAAAAACAGACAGGGGAATTTATTTTCCATATATATCCAAGCCCATCCAAGATCTTCCTTGTAGGCATAGCTCACATAAAAACAAATCTTTTCATTCCAAACCTTATGACTTTCACAAAATTCAGTGTTTTATTGGATCCCAATGACTTTCATTACATGCGCAAGAACACATCTTTAAAATATCTTTCATGCTCTTCAGAGGAAAGACAGGTTTGAAACAACATAAGGGTGAGGTTTTATTTTGGGGTGGACTATCCCTTTAAGGCTTAATTTCTGACCGTAGGACTGTGAATTGCAGGGTTTTGAAAAGATCGCTGGGGGTTGCAAAGGCTCGGCTAACGTGACCAATCTGTTGTCGGCTAGGCCGCCTCGAGAAGACAGATTACTCTTCTCCAGGCAGCTCAGGGACAGACGAACCCCCAGAACTCCAGAGGGAGGGTTCCCATTCCGGCTCCTATTCCCATTCCTTGTCCCATTCCTGTCGGCTCTAATGACCCAGCGCAATATCTCAGCACAAAGAGATTCTAAACAAGGTGGAAAAATTATATTCAGCCCTAGTCGTGCATCTTCCTACAGACTCGGAGGGCACGGTGTCAGGTTAAGATACTCACAACATGCTCAGCGATGCATTCTGATGGGAAAATAAATGAATTCTTGTGACGTCATAGAAATTGGCTCATTTTTAAATATTTCATCAGTCACCGGGTGGGCGATGATAAATCAGGTCACATGTGAAGAGTAAATACTGGGAAAGTATGAAGGAATCAGCGTTTGTTTTAACAACTACCAATCAAATACAACCAACAATGGTCCAAGAGAAATTAAAACAGACTTGCTTTGAAATGTGGGGCAGCGTGATTCATAAACACAGACACAGTAGTCAGAATATCCACTCAAGCAAAGTCCAGACAGGAAGCTCTGAGGAACAGCCAATCAAGTCAGCTGAGAGAGACAGGAAGTGGCACACAGTCAAGCCCCATCAGTTCCACTCCAGTCTCGTTCCCGCTTTGCCTGAGCAGATGGATCAAATCCTACAGGCACAAATACAATGAACCAGTACATTAAACAAGTGCTCTCAACCTCAAAAAAACCCCACACACACACACACACACACACAAAGAGGGGGAAGGGTGACAAACGTAATATTAAAACAACAAATCTAAGGTTTTTCTCGACTTTTCTTCCTTGACTCAGCTCTGCTGACCTGTCAGGAGGAGATGTATAGGCACTAATGCTAAAACCCCTCCATGAACCTGAAGGCTATGCAGAGAGACAGATATCCCTGACCCGTCTCTCCCACACAAGCCTTTAGTAGGTCAGCCCCTCTTCAAGGATACCATGTAAAAGCAAATCACCTCTGACAGAACACAGAAGAACTTCGAACATATTTGTTTGATGTATGTTTGAATGTGATAACATCCTGCATTTTCAGGAAAAAATATGTTCAAAGGCTAGGCATAAAATAGCCAATAAAATTACATACAAGGTCTATTATGAACATTATGGCACTATATATATGGACTATAATTCAAGGAAGTTTTGGGGTCAGTAAGATATTTCAATGGGTTTGAAAGAAGACTGTTATGTTTAAAAAAAATAATAAATGCACCAAGCCTGCATTTATTTGATCCAAAATACAGCAAAAACAGTACAATTCTGAAATATTTTTGCTATTTAAAAGAACCGTTTTCTATTTGAATATATTTTAAAATGTAATTTATTCCTGAGATTTCAAAGCTGAATTTTTAGAATCATTACTCCAGTCACATGATCCTTCAGAAATCATTCTAATATTGTAATTTGCTGCTCAAAAATAATTTATTATTATTTTTATGTTGAAAACAGCTGAGTAGAATTTTTTCAGGTTTCTTTGATGAATAGAAAGTTCCAAAAGACAGCATTTATCTGAAAAGGAAATCTTTTATAACATTATAAATGTCTTTATCATCACTTTTGATCAATTTAAAGCATCACTGAAAAATGAAAGTAATAATTTCTACAATAAAAAATGTTTCCTGAACAGCAAATCAGCATATTAGAATGACTTCTGAAGCATCGTGTGACACTTAAGACTGGAGTAATGATGCTGTAAATTTAGCTTTGATCACAGGAATAAATTACATTTTAAATATATTCAAACCGAAAACAGTTATTTTAAATAGTAAAAATATTTCAAATTTTACTGGTTTTGCTGATTCTTTAAAAAACATTAAAAACCATACTGTTCGAAAACTTTTGACTGGTAGTGTATATTACACATTCACATCTCAAAGAAAAAAGAAAAAGTCTGATTATCATTCTTACTTTGCTGTTTAAGCCATGTTGCAATTCCAGAATTCCAGTATATGAAAATAGCAACCAAGTTTCAAATATACACAAAATATTGAGAAAGAGCATGATTAAACATGACTGAAGCTCTGAATAAGATCTGTTGATCTAGGTAGACTAAACATGCAAACCTCCCACAGGAAAACTCTGTTGCTCAGCAGTTGCTCTTTCATAATTCAAAAGACTTAATGAAGTTCTCAATTTTGTACATCAGTATCAAGTATAGCTATTTAAGTATCAACTTTGGATATTTCTATGAAAAAAAAAAAAAGAGACAGAACTTTGTGCTCATATTGAAATCTCTAACTTATGAGTTTAGACTTTCATACCTCGCCCATCCCACAGTTGATATTGCTAAGATATCTGAAGAAAATATGGCAGAGACGCGCATGAGATTACTGGGGTATTTCTTTCACAAAAAAAAACCCAACAAAAAAACAAAACAAAAAAAACAGGCAAAGGTCTCCTCATTTAATCTCACTGCCGACTAGAAGAAGCAATTGACATGTATAAAGAAATACAATTCGTGATTTTTCTTTCTTACAGGCTGTGAAAACATTTCATCAGTCACGTATGAATGTAGTCAACGTCTCGGGTCTACAAACCGGATATGTCGACCCCAGACCTCACTGGATTGTGCCTCCCCAGCCCCCCGTGCCTCCATTACAGTGTCAACATCAAAGGCATTTTTTAGTGTGCTAGTCACACAATGCTCTCTCTCTCTCTCTCTCTCACTACCTCTACACACAGAGATACACAAACACACACACTTATACACTGTAACAAATTCAGTCCTTGGTAAATACCCTAACGTCGTGTTACGAATGGGACGGCTATAATTAACAGTGTAAGACGCCAGTCTGCCAGCGTGGGCGGCGTGCCAGTGGATCAGCCCTAATTACTGTATTCATTTTGTCAGGACCATTCAGTTCACAGCTCTTTCTGACCAGCCCTGGCAGCCAATGAAATCTCTGGACACTAACATCACAACGTCCAGAGGCCAACCAGCCGTCCCCTTTAAGGCAACATCAAAGCCAGTGAAGGAGCAAAAATCAAAATGGCTGACACACACACAACAATCATAACTGAAGAAGAAAAAAAAAAAAAAAAAAACTCTAGAAAGAAAGGACACTGTTCTTCGACTGACTCGGNAGAGGCCAACCAGCCGTCCCCTTTAAGGCAACATCAAAGCCAGTGAAGGAGCAAAAATCAAAATGGCTGACACACACACAACAATCATAACTGAAGAAAAAAAAAAAAAAAAAAAACTCTAGAAAGAAAGGACACTGTTCTTCGACTGACTCGGTGTTCTTTGTAGTGGCCTTTGACGCTGAGAAAAAAAGAAACATCAGTGCATATATATGCAATGTGAACGACATAATACAAAAACCTTTTTATTAGATCATCGCAAAAATTGTAAAATAAACTCTTTCAATTTATGAGTTGAACTGAATTGAACTGAACTGAATTGGCCACAACACAGGAAACACTTTTTTTTGCATGGATAAATTTTGAGCAGCAAATCAGAATATCAGAATGATTTCTGAAGGATCATGTGACTGGAGTAATAATACCAAAAACTTATCTCTGATCAAAGGAATAAATTAAATTTGAAAATACATACAAATAGAAAGCAGCTATTTTAAATGGTAAAAATATATTTCAGAATTTTACTGTTTTTCCTGTACTCTGGATCAAATAAATGCTGGCTTGGTGAGCAAAAGAGACTTCTTTAAAAAAAAAACAAACATTAAACAATCTTACTGTTCAAAAACTTTTGACTGGTAGTGTATGTTCACATTTATGGCTTATGCATACTAAAAATTTAAATTGACTTCAAAACAAAATGTATTATTAGAAAGTTACGGCAATCATATAAAATATATTTTAAAAAAAGTTGAATTCAACTTTCTTAAATTCAAACTACAATTCGAAATTCCTGAATGAACTTGGAATCAATTAAAAATCTCATTGAATTCTAAATGGCACACAAGACTGTTTATTATTTAAACATCAAATGAAGTCAGTATGCAATTAAAATGTACCATATTTTATTTATTAATAAACATCTCATCACTGAACAAAGTAAAACATGTCTTTCATCTTTCAGTATGACTTTCCTTCTTATCTGAAGTTGCCAAGCATTCTTTATTTTCAACCCTGTCATATAGAGACCTAATCAATCAAATCAAATTGATATATATAAAAAAGTCTATGAATACTGTTTAACAATGCCACATTATGGATATAAAATGGGTTGCGAAGCCCTTCATGTTCACTTTACATAAAGAGCAGGTATATTAGCACTGTGTGGTTTGTTCACCATCAAACGCTGAGCGTAACTTTAAATGCGCTTATGGTGTTTGCATGTGGTGCAACACTCTCAGCAAAAATGCCAAAAATGTGACTTTTATCAATGGTGTCTAATGCATAAACTCAAAATATGTGAGCTTAGAGGGGAGGGAATGCACATGACCTTATGAAAATATTTCCATCATGCAGGCAGCTCTGAATATAATTTCAGGGCCGACACACTGGTCTCTTTCAGTCTCCATCACATCCTATTTAAAACTCCATCTAAATGAGCATGCAAAAGCTAAACAAAAATAGGGCCAAATTTTGCGGTTGTTTGGGTTAAATATTTATGGGTTTGAAAAAAAAGACAAAATGAAGTGATCTGTGGCAAATTTAACGGCTGCTTAGGATTATTTATTTCACAGGTGCACGGCGAGGAAAACACAGACGTTACGTAATCGGTTGGAAAATAACGGGTCATCCTAACAAATCCCTATCTGTCACATTGACATCACACAGCGGACAATAAACTTTTCAACCTGCGTCCTGAGACAGAGCAGAACCGTGAAGGAGCTACATAAATAACTAGTCAATAACAATTAAACAACAACTGCACAACATTAGTGGACTGAAAATGGAAACGGATATGGAGAGACAGAGAAACAAAAGTGGCAATTCATCCGTTTAAATATATACAGACAAGTTGTGAAAACTTTAAAGAGACAGTTCATGCAAACATGAAAACTGTGTCAGTATTTCCTCACGTCTTTCCAAACCTGTGCGATTTTTTTGTTTTTCAGTGGAAAACAAAAGAAGAAATTTTGAATGACATACTGGTCACTCTTTTTTGCGCATTTATAATAAGGACTAGAGCTTTCAACCTTCAAAAAGAACAAAAAAGAATAAAAAATCCAATCCATGAACAAATCATTTTGGTCTGTTTCTCACATTAAGCAGTCATATGGCCTCGGAAGACTTTGCACGAATAGTTTTGGACTACTTTTATTATACTTTAATGCTACTCTTAATTTTCTGACACTGTTCAGTTCCTTTTGAAGGAACAAAAAAAAAAATGATATTAAAATGATGCACAATTCATGTGGATGACACACTTAATGTATTATAGGGCCCTATAAAATCCATTTTTTTATTTCTTTCTTTCTTTTTTTCCAAATTTCAAATTATTTTTTTTTTCTAGATTCCGTTTCTCGGGTTTACATTTTTTTAGATTGTTTTAATAACTAAATTACATTTTATTAATCAAAAAGCATATATAATTAAATTAAATCATGAAGCTTACACAATTTAATAATCTTTTTTAAAAATTACTTTTTTTCTCAAATTCAGTTTTATTTACACCACATTCTGTGTTTTCCATTAATATTCTGGATTCCATTTAAATGGTTTCATTAAATTTAATAATCAAAAGAATTTTTAATTATTGATTTTATTTAAATTACATTATTATTTTATTTCCTTCTTTCTTTCATTTTTTTTTTTTTTTTCAAAAACAGTGTTGTGTATTTACATTTTTCTGGTAAATAAATTCTGATAAACAATTTTTCTGCTAAATATTCCTTTAACAATAATGTTTTAACAATAATTTTATTATTAGTAGTGGTACTACTGTTACATTAAGTCATATTTCTGTCACAGTTTCTTCAAGTTAAACCAAACTTTCATTTTGAAGGGTTGCTGTGAAGAAGTTTGAGTTTGTTTTTATATCATATGGTGATAGTTTTTCCTCAAAAGAAACGGTAAAATGGTAACTTTAAACGGTAAATCTTTTAGAGCAGTTCTAGAGATGATGTTTCTGTGTTCTTGTACTCATATATTGAGGCGACAAGGGCTGAAAACACCGCAAACGGTGTTTCAAACTTTCAATTTTGGCTGGATTCCGCGATTCCATCTGTGTTTTCAGCATTGTGGAAAATCAATCAATCATGTGGAAAATCAATCTGTTTTTATGATACTTGAATTGTGATTTCTTTGTCATTTTGATGCTTAATTATACTTAAAAACTGCAAGGATATTCAAATTCACCTCTGTAAGTTGAGTTTAACATAATCAAATGACAGAATCTTCATTTTTTGGTCCTTCAGCTAGTGAAACCTGATGCAAATTTCTGAGTAAATTAAGCACAAACACCCCAAATTACCATAAAACTGCTGATACCACAAAGTCCATTGAGGTTAGACTACAGCTTGCCCCGTGTCTGAAGGAATGGTACAGTGAGGTAGCCGTGGCACATTAATTCCACATCCAGCAGCACAGCCATTAAGGTAAATTTCCAGCTTCCCTCATCAGAGATAGAATTTCCACCTCTCTGACTGAGGCCCTTGATGTCTTGCACCTTGGGTACCGGGCAGAAAAGCACTCGGACTGACTTTTTTTTTTCTCTTTCACAGGGTTCACAGAATCTCCGAACGCGTGGCCTCCCAGCCAAAACCCCCAGCACGATTAATTTAGTAACGGGTTATTAAGCTCAGACATAAATTGCAGCCCTGGACATTTTAAATGGAAAAGGGGGACTGATTTATTGAGGCTCCGGAGACAAAACAGGTTTTTTATTTTCCATTTATTCATCGGCACTCTCTGGGAGTGGTAACTCGCGAGGAATTCACGAAACGAGAGGCAGGAAAGAGGGAGCGAGAGGGAGGAGGGCAGGAGGCGACGGCAACCGTGATCAAAGATATCGCTGGCCGGAGCACCGGCGTGCCCTTGAGTTCTCCACACTACAGATGGGCTGGCAGAGACTTCTCAAAACCAAACACAGCCAGGAATTATACGGATTTGCCGTTCGGAGGATTGGAGGCACCTGTCTGAAATCTTCACAAAAGCACTCTTATGCTGATAAGGATATTATTAATCAAAGACTAAAAGAAAAGCCCAAGGTTATTTTGAACTCCAGATGTCTTCTGACAGCTGTCTGATGTCTCTTTCTCCTACTTCTTTGCCTAGACTACTAAATCCTGCACTGTTCTGACCTGCGATCGATACTAACACTGACTTCAGCACGATACTAAATCAAGACAAATAAACAGTCTAATTATTCATCGCACCACAAAATATTTGGTCGCACCACATAATATTTCAAATTCAGTCAAAAATTATAAGCACAGAATTGCAAAACAAAACAAGCTAGCTTTCCACAAAAGGTCAATATGAAGTTTATAATAAAAATAAATACTTGTAGTAACAACCTAATATTCATTGTTTTTTGAGGTCATACCACATAATATCCAAATGTGGTATCTACATACCAGTCGTTAAAAAGGTTATTTTTTTCCATATTTGAAAGACAGTTAAAAACCTGCTTGATGCTTCCATGGGTCATTGGCAAATTGCTATATAACACAAAGTCCTATCTTTGAATGGATTTCAACATAAAAGTCAAAAAAAATGACAGTTTCTTGATGGTCGCACCACATGACATTTCATAAAATGGACATGCCAAGTAGTGCAGAAAATTAATCAGAATAAATTTAGGGTAATTTCAAAGACGTTTCCAAAACAACAGTTATGGCCAGACGGTCGCACCACATGATATTTTGACACTTTGAATAACAGAAAAATTAGAAATAACTAATATTCTTTTAAAAGTTTAAGTGGGTCCATACATAAGAGAGGTACTTCATATCTATGGCATTTGAATACATTTAAACCAATGTTTGACTGAAAAAAAAATGCAATATATTATGTATATATAAACACACACACACACACACACACACACACACACACATACACACACTTTAAACCTAATTCATATTTCAAATCTTCATACTAAATTCTGCTATGTAAAAAGCACAGATTACTTTGCTGTAGTTAAACATCTTACCTAGATTTGATTTACAAATAAATTCTGAATAAAGAGTCAAAATTGATAAAAGCATTAATGTCACGCATCAATATGCCTTAAGATTTAGAGTCTGTAAATACTATAGGATGAGTCTATAAATATTATCATGTCCACACATTAGGAATAATCTGTTTCTAAACAGAGCAAACATCTGATAACCATCCTGGTCCAATGGTTGTGATGTTCTCCTACTTGTCAGGACGTGTTTGTTTCAGAACTCTATCAGATCAGAGACGGTTTTCAGTAAATAAAGAATCACTGATCCTTACTGTCTTGCTAACATGCATCGTCGGTTTTTCCCCTGAAACATGACCTTACAGACAACCCTATGGTCTGGACACGACCGTACGCCGCTATTCATGCAGACCAAGTATTCCCTAAATGGATAAAGCATAATATCCTCTGGTTTCTCTACTACTGACCTCTCTTGCAAGGCCATGGCGAGCTTCAGACAAGTGCAAAATCTGAAAAATAATCTAACGGCGCGGGCATGCTCTAGAACTCAAGTGGAACAATCGCAATAACAAGAACACAACTCTACAGGGTGCACATTTAAAATCTTGTAAGCAGTCAAAATGCAGGCAGAATGCAAGCAGGAGAAAATCAACCGCTTTCAGTTGCTGAAACATGGTGCTTCACAGGTACCCATGAGACTTGAATGTGCCGGTCCAGACATATGACAATTAGGTGTTCAAATTCTCCTTCGCTCCAATGCGTTTGAGCTTCCTATCATTTGGAAAATCATCTCTCACTCTATTCCTCGCTTTTGCTCACCTCTGGAGTATTCTTCTTGAACTCGCGGCTTTGGTCGATGAGTTTTTTCCTGGACTGCTCGCTTTCATCCTGTCTGTTGGCCAGGGCTGCGGCGGTGGCATCCAGTTCTTTCTGTGGACAAATAAGGGAAACGATTCACATGAGGATCCAGAGTAACGGTTTTGGTACATAAATGACATGACATCAGTGAGCTGTTAAAAAAGTGCCTTAATATCAACCTTGGGTTTACAGAATTGGCAATTATTTCATTTTTCTGGATTATCAGAAACGATTTGTCTTCCATGTGACAATCATATTTTAAAACTTAAAAAAAGGTAAAATAATAATTTTCCTATTATTTACTTATGCCAACTTTGTTCCAGCAGTCACTGAAAAGCACTGAAGGACCATTGAAAAGAACCAGTTGATCCAATTCACATTTCTGACTGAATAAATCAAGATGGATTCAAAATGTCAACTGATTCATGAAAGATTTATTCAGTTTGAATCCTGAATCAGAAACAAACCATTTCTTTCAATTATGAGGCATTGACAAGAACCAGTTGATTTGACTCAGTGAGTTGAATTCAAAATGTCAGCTTATAAAACAGATAAGTAAATGAACTGCTCAGTTTGAGCAACACATTGTGAATCAAATGAATTGATTCACTGAAAAACAGCAGTTGATTCAGTTTAAATTTGAGCTAAAAGATGCAGTGAGTTGGATTCAAAGTGTAACTTTAAGATCTGATTTCTGATGAATAGCTCAGAATTGAGAAACAAAACAACTGATTCAGTTACAAAAACCAGTTGAACCAAGTGTCAGTAAACTGGTTTCTAAAGTCAACATATGAACCGATTTGTGAATGAACTGCTTAGACTTAATTGTGAAACAAATCAACTAATTCATTGAAAAGAACCAGTTGATTCAGTTTACAATTTGAGCTAAAAGTTTAAGTGAGTTGGATTCAAAGTGTGACTTTAAGAATTTGTGAATTGCTCAATTTGCATTGAGAAATAAAACAACTGATTCAGTGAAAATAACCAGTTGATTTGGTTCACAATTTGGACTTAAAGCGATAATAAATTAGTTTCAAACATTTGTGAATAAACTGCTCAGTCTTATTTGTAGAACTAATCCACAATTCAGTGAAAAGAACCACTTGATTCGATTCACAATTTGGACTAAATTCCCAGTTGGATTTAAAATGTCAGCTTAAAACAGATATGTGAATGAATTGCTCAGTTTGAGCAACAAGTTGTGAAACAAATCAACTGATTCAATAAAAAGCAGTTGATGCAGTATAAAATTTGAGCTAAAAGTTTCAGCGTGCTGATTCAAAATGTCACTTTTAAGAATTGATTCGTGAATGAATCAGTAAAAAAAAAAAAAAAACATTCAATTAGATTCACTATTTGGGCTAAAACTGTCAATAAATTGGTTTTAAAAGTGAACATACGAACCAAAATTGTGGAACAAATCAACTAGTTAACTGAAAAGAACCAGGTGATTCGATTCACAATTTGGACTAAATGATAATTCATTGAAAAGAACTGATTCAAAACACAATTTGAACTAAAAGTTTCAGTGAGTTGGATTTAAAAGGTTACTTTGAAGAATCAATTCATGAGTGAACAAAACAACTGATTCACTGAAAAGAACCAGTTGATTTAATTCACAATTTGGACTAAAAGTGTCAGTAAATTTTTCAAAAGTTTGTAAATTAACTGCTCAGTGGAACAAATCAACTAATCACAGAGTTGGATTTAAAAGGTCAACTTAAGAAATGATTCATTAATTAATAATTCAGTCTAAATTATGAACTGGATTAACCTGATTCACAATTACTACTTGGCACCACTCTATGAAAAAGCTGACAACAACGTTTTGTTGTCCACAAGCGGAATCGTCGACCTCAGACCGATCGCGTTCGCCAAAACCGAAAGCTGTAAAAACAATACGCCAGAACCTTCTCGCCAAACACTACGTCTATTTAGCAGGAAACACGTGTTTTATAATGTGTGAGAATACCGCTCGGTATGCACCTGCAGGCATACTGTAGCTATAAACCGCTCGCTCCAACTAACCAATCATATTCCCTGGAAAGTTGCGACAAACACATCGCGATTGGCCGTCCCATCCATCAGTCACCTACAGCGCGCTGCAGTCCCACCCCCGGTGGGCCTCGTGAAAAGTCAGCAGTCTGCGGTCCCTGCCGTCCCACTCCTCTCCTCTCAACAGCAGGGAGCTGAGCTAAAGAATATCGTCTGACATCTGGGAGCCAGATGCTGGGAACAAATCAACTTAATTAGGCTGGAACTCTGTGCGCCAGACTCCCCAAACCTCCAACACAACAACTGGGGGGCTGAGTCACCACAGTCTCGCCCCAGTTTTACTCTCCTCTGTTATTATCACCTCCTCCTTCCACATTGGAAGACACATGGCTCCGCAAAACACTCCGACCGAGCGTCGTTTGGCTAGTCTGGCAAGGTAAAAGCACGAGGGCTGATCTCCAGGGACAAATCTGGTTTTAAAATACCATCTCTGGAGACGGGTGTGGATCATTGGTTTCTGGGTCAATGGGACAAGTTTTAGATAAAAACGTCATGCTATGTAAGTGGGCTATGGTTCTGGTCTTCCTAAATGGCTTGTTATTAATACAAGCGCTGAGACGGTGACGGAAATAAACTGTGACATAACGCGTTTACTCGAACAATGCACTGACATGACATGTACGCACCGTACGTGAGCACTATTAACCGTAGCTTACATACATAACCCTTACGTAACCACGATATATATACACTTGTCTCACACCATAATGCGATTTTAAGGACTTTCAGCCAAAACTACAGAAAATATGAATCATAATACAAGAAAGGTTGCAGTTTCAACTCAGGAAACCATATGTGAATGAATCATTTTAAACTGTGAACCAGATCAAGTTGTTCAAAGAAAAGAATCTGATTCCAATCACAACTTCAACAAAATGTCAACTTCCGAACTGATTGTTAAAACCCTTTTTTAGGTCACGCAGTAAAACTACAGGAAATATGAATCATGTCACTCCAAAAATTGCACTTTCAACTTAGGAACGCATCTATGAATAAATCATTCTGATCTGTGAATGGAATCAAGAGCTCGTTGACGAAAATGTGTTTATTTGATTCACAATTTAAACTAAATGACTGAGTTGGATTTAAAATGTCAACTTCTGAATGCAAGTGAACGTAATCATGATGATATATATTCTCGTCTCACACTATAAAGTGATTTTTTAGGTTGTGCAGCCAGAATTTCAGCAAGTATGAATCATAATACAGCAAAGGTTGTGCTTTCATAGCTTAAGAAGGTACTTAATTGAAGTATCAACTTCATCTCAGATGTTTCTCCTAAAGAAATGCTAGTTAAAAAGCTATAATGTGATTTTTAAGGCTGGGCAACTAAAATTACAGCAAATATGAGTCATACTATATAATAAAGGTTGTGCTTTTAAAGCTCTGGAAGGTTCTTCTGTGAAGCACCAAGTACCAAGATGAAGATGTTTCTACTCAAATTCCTTGCGGAAAATGAATGGGACAGCAACTGTTGACATACAGAAACCAAATAGCTGTAAAATGATTGTGCATATAATAAACATTTCACTATTTTACTGAGATTTTTGTTATGTAAGCACAGTTTGACACTTGCTTGAAACTCCAAAGGAGACACGAGTGAGTTTCCTAGGGTGTTTTCTTTTCAGAGACTTAATAAAAACTCTCCATTTAATCTTGCTGCTGTCAAAGAGAGAGGTTTGAGATATTAAAGAACGTGATTTTTCCTTCTATTGGTATCAATAGTGCTAATGCCCCCTGGGGTATTCCATCCAGCCCCCCTGGTGTAGTTCAAGGAAGCCCTGTAGCCCTCCAATGAGAGTCGTTTATATAAAGGACCAAATTGTTCCCCATAATAGCTTTATAATTTTCCTAATGGAAGAATTCTGCTGGCTCAGGCGGCGGTGCTTGTCTTAGTTAATTTGTTCGGTAGTAAACGCTGATGGAACAGATTACAGGGCTCCCCAGAGAGCCAGGCCCTGCCAGATACTATCAGCTGCATATGCAGCAGGGAAACGTCAGCGAGGCCTCTCTCTCTCTCTCTCTCTCTCTCTGTCTCTCTCTCTCTCTATAGCTGCTGTTTTTTCTTCCCTCGTTCTCTCATAACCTATCTTTCTCACAGGCCATTACATTTCCTCCCTCTCTCTCTCTGTATAACTGCCAGTGTCGCTGTGCCACAGAGCACCTGAGCACTCAAGAGGGTCAACAGCTCAGAGGCAGTCAGGAACAGATAAAAACAAAGCAAGACTCCAACACAGGTGAGAGGGGACGGCAGACACTCTTCTGCTCTGGGAGCTGTACTGTAACTAAAAATGGTGTCTATAATTCGGAGCAAATGTGTTTATAATTCTGAAAGCAGGAAAAGCTGGTTAAGCGAACAAATTAATGAGAGTAAATGAACACAGTGCTGCGCTTCACTCTAAAACCTGCAGCTCATATTTATTTGCCAGGAAACCCCCCAAAAAAGCTTGATGTGTACTGTTTGAAAATGAAGAAATTATGATGGAATCATTAGCATTGGAATTTTACAGTTGTACAGTTGAATTTTACAGTTTTTACAGTTGTTCCTATATTTTATATATTTTATATATATATAAAATATATAAAATATAGGAAATAAATGTAATAATGAAAAAAGCTGAAAAAACACAGTTTTTTTTTTTAAATTGAGATTTATATATCATCTGAAAGCTCAATAAATAAGCTAAGAGGACAATATGGAATCTGAGGGTGCAAAAAAATTAAAATATTAAGAAAATCAGTTTAAAGTTGTCCAAATGAAGTTCTCAGCAATGCCTATTACTAAACAAAAATTAAGTTTTGATATATTTACGGTAGGAAATTTACACAATATCTTCATGGAACATGATCTTTACTTAACATTCTAAAGATTTTTGGCATAAAAGAAAAATATTTTGACCCATACAATGTATTTTTGGCTATTGCTACAAATATACCCATGCTACTCAAGGTTTTGTGGTCCAGGGTTACACACACATTTTTTTAACTCTTTAAAGTCAAAACAAAAGTCACATCAAGACACCACTGTCATTTAAAAACTTTAAAAAAAAAAGAAAGAAAGAAAGAAAGAAAGAAAAGCCCAAAAATAAAAAGTTTGTCCAGTGTAGTTGAGTAAGCTGAGCAGATTTTACACTTTGAGGTTTTTATAGCTTGTCCTTTAATCATTTGGTCTAAAAAAAGGTGACCTGATTTCTGAAGGGTATGACTTTATGCTTAATAAAAAAAAACACACACAATAAAGACAAGTACGTGTATGCGTGCGTTTTGAAAGGCACCAGCGGCTGCCATTAGCACAGATAGAGCTAATCTATTTTTACGCCGGCGTAGCCGTTAAGCCCTTTATCAAAGTCTTTGCTATTGCTGCTACCATTTATAACAAACCTGCTTTGTGTGAGCAACTAATCTCAACACTGACCCGCCGCTTTGAGCTCTGACTCTTGTGTACGCTGTACTTGGGTCTGTTAAACACTTACGCCAAAGATTTGGCAGCAGAAGTGTTAACTTAACCTTGTCACGTCCCGAAAAGAGATCCCTCAACACTGTGTTCACGTTTGCGACCTCTAAAGCCTGAATAATGTATTTGACCCCTTAACTGATGCTCTGGAGTTAGCCAGAGTAAAAGGAAGGGCGCAGTGCCACGGATGTGTGACTTTACCCTCAAAGTGAAGAAGCATATTAACATTGTTTTCACATAAATGGGTCAATGTGTCCTCACACCTGAAGTGCCCGTCCTGTGAGCGATGATTTAATTGCTCCTCAGGGAACAAGAACAAACAGCAAGCAGAGGTAAACTTGACCCTATGAAATTAACATTAAAGTTTTGTTAATAAAAGTAATAACATCTATTTAAAATGTACAATCTTTCTCATTCAAGCAAACTTATAAAAAATACTGACTCCAATCAAAAGCTCTCTAGAATGAAATGTCCCTCCCCCTCAAACCACCTGACTAGCCAAGTAGCAAAATATGGTTCATAGCTGCAATCTGAATTCTACTGGATATTAAATAGGAAATACATTAGTACAACTAAGAAACCTGTGCTTAAAGGGACAGTTCACCCAAAAATAGAAATTGCTCCATGACTTACTCATCCTCAAACAATCCTAAGTGTACATGACTTTCTTCTTTCAAACTAACACAATTGGAGTTATATTAAAAAATGTCATGTCTTTTCCAAGCTTTATAATGGCAGTGAATGGCTGTTGAGATTCAATAGTACAATAAAGTGCATCCAGCCATCATAAAAAGTACTCCACATGGCTCCGGGGGGTTAATAAAGGCCTTCTGAAATGAACTGATGCATTTGTGTAAGAAAAATATCCATATTTAAAACTTTATAAACTGTAATCAATAGCTTTCACCAACTGTACATGCACACATGAGAGAGTGGCAATTAAATATGGATATTATTCTTACACAAACACATCAAATCACTTTAGGAGGCCTTTATTAACCTCCCGGGGCCATGTGGAGTAGTTTTTATTATGAATTGATGCACTTTTTGGACTTCAAAATCTCTACACCCATTCACTTGCATTATAAAGCTTGGAAGAGCCAAGACATTTTTTAATATAACTCCAATTGTATTCGTCTAAAAGAATAAGGTCATATACACCTAGGATGGCTTGTTGAGGGTGAGTAAATAATGGGGTAATTTTCATTTTTGGGTGAACTAGCCCTTTAAGTACTTCACTTAAACAAGAGTTTGGGGTTAGTGGAGTTGTTAAGTTAACTAAAAGTGGCAACACTTCTAACTTTAAAGTCTTAGAAGAGCGAAAGCTTCATTTCCACAGTTGTCATGATTTACTGATCAAATAAAGCAAATAAACAAAACGACGATTCAGTTATTCATATTAAAAGACTCAATCATCACCCTGACAGAAAAAAACTCAACTATTTTTTCGTTGAATGATTCATGATAACTTTAGACCAAATATTATGTATATTTAACTTAAACATAACCTAGATTTTTAGAATATAAGACATATAAGAGTTTCAGAAACATTATGTAACTTTTGAACAGACAGAATTATAAAACAACTCTAACTGCCTCTGCATTTACCTTCATGCACTTATATACTAACAGTTTTTTATGTAACAAGGAGGAAAAAATCCAATAAACTTGATTTAACTTTTCTGACACAATTCGCACCCTTGGATAAACGAACATTTACCAAACCACAAGTGTTACGACACAGTCTGATCCGTTCAGTTCCTTCCTTGTTCTGCGTCTTGAATTACACACACTGTCTGAAAAAGTTCAACAATGACCTAATCGCACTGCACGAACAATGCATTTGTGTCAGTAGTCTATGATACACTAAATCTTCCTGTCTCCTTTAGCTTAGATGGCTTAATTGCAAATCAAGGATTTGGCACGCCGTCAAGATCCACTATCGCACAGCAACAATCAGACAAAAGCGTGTGAGTAATATCGTTGCGGGAGGTTGCGATAGCGCAGAAACTTCACACTGAGGCATGCGGTACCCAATCAAGACCACCGAGCTTTATAATGTGAGAGCCCACTGTTGCAACCCCTGGGAACGCGCGCAACCGCACGCACGACGCGCTCGCATACGCACAATCTGTGAATAACAAGGGACCGTGGGGTTGAGTCTCATTAGATATGGACAAACTACAGACCAGACTTCATTTCCATCCAATTAAGAGACACTCAAAGCATTATGGGGGCTTGCTGATTATGATGCAGTACATTTGGGTCGGCTCAGTGCAACAATGTCCCAGTTGTTGACAGAAGAACACTCCCTTTCATACCAGCTGGGGAGGGCAGGAGTTTTTCGAGGCGGTTTAACAGACTGTACACGCATTACTAATTCCAACTTGTTTTGTAGGCTGGACATCAGGAGCGACTGCCTAAAAAAATGCTTCCTAGACAGCCTGATTCTCACTGACTGTGTCTGCCGTGTCAACATTCGAGTGATCAGGCACTTATTAACATGGGAACGCCTCTACGTGTTTAAACCGAAAGGCTTCTCAGTCACACAATTGGGATTACGACTGACACACAGTATTCTCATTAGGATAGTGGCCTATCTTTTTAAGAAACTCCATTCTCACAGATCAGCGTTATCAGAGCGGGCCGGTCACTCCGCAGGGCTCGCGATATCAGCCGCTCCTACAGCTGTAATGAATCCAGGACCGGTTCACCATCTCACACGCCATGTTTGCTATCAACAGAGCTCTCGAGGGCTTACAGCGCAGTTCATTAAAGCTGAGGAGCAAGAACAAGCCCAGAGCTTATTCTCTCTTTCTTTCTCCTCTCATTTCTTTCAGTCGTTCTTTCTTTAAACCACCATCGTTCCGCCTTTGATTTATTATGCAACAAGATCAGCAATTTACTTCAGAAGCTTTCAGTCAGCACTGGAAGAATCGCAATCGGAGGGGGTCTGAGAGCGCAAGTTGGTACTGCTTGTCGCACAGTACGCGCTTTAAAAAAAAAAATATTGATTTGTTGTGGCTTTACCTCAGAAACTTTTAGGTTTCCCCTAAGCAAATACATACATCTCTGCCTCCCCCATCGCTGATAACAGCATTCCTCAAATGCTGTATGGGTTTTAGAGAAACTAATTAAAGCAATTATATCTCCGCTTGGGAGTGGAGGCAACGTCTGGGGAGTGGATCTCTGGTTGGGAGGGACGTGAACTGTTTTCTCAAACAGTCTGACCGGCCCGAGACTGGATGACAAAAGACGCGCAGAGATCAGCTTGTCTTTCTGGATCGCAGCCGAGTTAATGTTACTGCCTTGAGTAAAGAAAAACAATTACTGGCTCTACAAAAGTACACGTCAGACTCAGTAATGTATGAAACGTCTATGGAAATTAATCAACTTTATAAACAAGTTTCTTTAAAGGTTCTTTAAAGAGATAGTTCAACAAAAATGTAAATTCTGTCATTAATTTTCACCTCATATTGTTCCCAACCTATAAGACCTTTGCTCTTCTTCAGAACGAAAATTAAGATATTTCTGATCCAATCCGAGAGCTTTCTGACCATGTTCAAGGTCTAGAAAGGTGGTAGGACATCATTAAAATAGTTCATGTGACATCAGTGTTTCAACCTTATAGATTATTTAACCAGCATGGACTATTTTAACATGGTCAGAAAGCTCTCGGATTTCAAGTATGGCTGTCACTAACGATTATTTTGGTAATCATGTAATCTGTCGATTATTCTGACAATTAATTGACTTAGTGGTTAATTATAATTTTTTTGTAGTAATAAAAATCGACCTAAGTGTACAACAGCCTTTAAAACTACTTAAAATACATATATAATAGCAATGAGGCAATAATAACTAGCTCAAATAAAGTATCAAAAGCAAATCAACATATGGTTTTATTAAACTAACCTGTTAAAATACATAATGTATTATAAACAGAGCTAATGTACATTACACATTGAAGAGGACGCCAACAGCCTGACGATTGTTTTTACACTTTACTGCGTGATCTAATCCTGGTTTAACATTGCCTAAACAATATTTAAGTCAAACATCCACTTAATCTTTAATATTTGGCCATTTATTTATGATAGAAAAGCTACAGCCACTATAATTCCTTGAATAAGTGGACATCAAAATGTGTAAATAAATAGAGTGTGTGTTTAAACACTTATTTTGAAATCACAACGAACAGTTAGCATTTTGCCAAAGATAATTATATATTCACCTGTGTTTACATAGGTTTATAAATGATTCACCTTACAAATCTGATAAAATAGCGCACGTTGCATTCCCAGATGAAGGTTATAATAAATCTAAACTCACAACAACATGCAGAGATGGAGTTTGAGACGTTCCACACATGTAAATGATAACAGTTTGTGTAGCAGAATTTGTGGTGAAGCAGCTCTGAGAAGCACATGGGTAACCTTAAAATAAAACTACATATATTAAACTTGCATCGCATATATTTAATTGAATCGTTGTGTTTGTGAAATCTTAATAGCATTATGCTTTCACTTCCAGTAATTTGCCGATTACTCGACAAGGGCAAAACGCAATCAGGATTTTTTTAAAAAGCGAATGCTTGAATAGAATCGTGGAATCGTTGGAGCCATTAAACGAAGGTCTTATGGGTTTGGAACGACATGAGGGTGAGTAATTAATTACAATTTTCATTATTAATATAATTAGCATGCTGTGGTACAGCAAAAAGTGTCAAAACGTTAACAAGAGCCAACTAATGATGGCTTGTTTACAGTTTGCGACAGAGAAACATCTCTGGGAAAAGTTTCAGCTTGATAAAATTCCATAGAATATGAAGTGATGCGCAGCGAGCAAAGCACCATGGGAAACATATCTGCCCTTAGCGTAAACACACATGGCTTGTCCCGAGCAAGCACGGTTCTTTACAAGAAGAGCACAAGTGCTGCATTATTTTTCAAGAATTTCATGACAGAGTCTAGCGTCTAACTACCACAAACTCTTCTGCATATTTGCATTTTAATACAAGGTTTGTTTATCCTGGAATCTCTGCTGTAAACTGAATTAATTAGATGTTCAGAATCATAACTGGAAATTAGCATAACGGGGCAGAGAGAAGAAAGAAGGGGGTGTTTGTTCTTCACGAGACAACAAGCGGTTAATTGTCGAGGGCTGGGGGTGCAGACGGTGACCTGAACTAGATATTACAGTGCAGTCCGATTGATTCAGAGAAGCCAAACTGCATTGTTCGGATTTGTTGTTCTCATTCACTTGCATACACAATAAGAACTAGACATGCAACTATAACAACTCTATTATGATCAACACAGCTGTCTATACTGCAATTGACAGCGAAGCTGTCTACACAGCAGGCACGTGATTCAAATTTGAATCAAAACTAATAAAGCTTTGTCAGTTATAAAGCAAGTATTAAGTTGTAAATATGTCACTTGCTTTCAGCATAAGCAAGGTCTGAGACCTTCTCAAAAGACGCCTCGTGGACGCTGTAATGGGGGATGACATTTCAAGTAATTCCAATGCTTTTTTTTATGACCAAAAAGTGCGTGGGGTGAAAACAACAAGACAAGGGTTCCTTTGAGAGAATGTTTTCCATTGTTGATCAGTCAGCATGTACACACACAGATACAAAATTGCAGGTGGATCAAAACATATATCAGTTTACCAGTTTAAACATTACTTTAATCTTTCCATATTCCTGGTCTGTGTTTCACCTATAAACAGCTCAGCCAGTATTTTATGTCAACTGATCGAATCTCCTCTTCATGGTTTTCGGTTGGGGTTAAGCTCCCTTGCATATTAGCATGTGACCTTCAGCACCTCATCTGCTGATTAGGCAGCTCTTGTATCTTTCACTCGCATTACAGCGGAAAGACAGGTAAACAACTTTATGCAAGTTAAGTGGGAAGAGGCAGCGTTACGCTCCATGAGTGAGGGCCAGTCATTCCAGACGACACGCACCGTTGCGTTAAAATAGAATAAAATGAAGTTCAGCGCACTGTGTATAAGAGCGATAACGCTCATAATATTCCCTAACCTAAAACGGACCACAATTCAATCCAGAGCGGGTATTTAATTGCCTTAGTGGCTTAAAGAAACAGAGCGTTTATTCACCCTCATGTCGTTCCAAACCCATATGATTTTCTTTCTTTCGTGGAACTCAGGAGGAGTTTGAAGAAAGTCCAAGCTGCTATTTTATATAGAGAAAACAGGGCTGTCAAGCTCTAAAAATGGGGAAAGTACCATAAAAATAATAGTTGAACATATGACTTTTCTTCGTCTTCTGAAGCTGATGCACTAGATATAAGTACAACGTCAATTATCAGCCTATGTGACATTTTTTTTACATTTATCTGGATATACACATACACACACGCGCACATACATTCAGACACAACAGTCAAACCAAAACTCATTCACACACCAGATATAATTTTTGATATTTTTTACTAGGGAGAGCGTCAGGATGTAAGTGAGGAAATAAAGCAAAATAAAGTAAACTGTGACATACTATACCCAAAAATTCTTCATACAGACTACAAGTAAAATTGATAAAAATATTTGACACTTTGACCTGACCATGTTTTGTTACATACATTTCTATCAAAGTTATCTGACATTATCAAGATGAATTTGTTCTGACACAGTTTAATTCTGAGTTCATGTCATATTTTATTACCATTTTCTTAAATATAGTGAATAAACTGATAATGTGAGAAATGCTGAAGGTGTCTGAATAAATTTTGGTTCGACTGTATATGCGCTAATATTTCCCTTATTTTTACATTTAGATTACACTGATAATTAAATAACACTATAAATGTAGTGTTTAGCTAATTTCAAAATGAACTTTCATACATTACATTATGTTGTTATGTGTAAATCAACTTATAATAGCACTTAAAATGACTGATTTATCCCTTAGCTTATTAAGCAGCTTATTTAGATAAATTTGTATAGAATTTTAATACTACAACAAAATATTAGCTCAATACTGGCTTATAGGTATCAACTAGAATTTCAAAATCTGTTTTTTAGTGAATGGGTCGTGACGGGTTGCATAATCATATCAAAGCGGAAGCGATTACATATGATGTCAATGATGACATCAAGTGAAACAAGTCCTCATGTGTTTGTCATGAAAATTTTTTTTAATGGAGGATACTAATTTGGCACTCACTATCTACAGGTCACTGTAAAAGAGAATAAGAATAGCATGAACATGAACAAACTAGATTAAAGAGATTATTACGTTTTAGATATGGATATTTTTCTTATAAAAACGCATCGATTCGCTACAGGAGGCCTTTATTCACCCCCCAGAGTCGTGTGAGGCACTTCTTATTATTGGTGGATGCACTTTATTGGACTCGTTTTGGACTGATGAAGAGAAACACCCGCCCATGCAATGATAAAGCTTGAAAATGCCAGGATAATTCTTAATATAACTCCAATTGGATTTCTTTGGAAAGAAGGAAGTCATATACACCTAGGATGTCTGGAGGGTGAGTAAATTATGGGCTAATTTTCATTTTTGGGTGAGCTAACCCTTTAAATATCTCCTTTTGCATCCCAGTAGAAAAACAACATGACAGTATATCCATAAAAAGAATTTACACTATTCCTTGTATACTTGTACAAATTTGCACACAAGTGCAAATATGTGAGCATTAGCTCTCTGCAAAAAAAAAAATAAAAACTGTATTTAAAGGGATAGTACCCAAAAATGAAAATTCTGTCATTAATTACTCACCCTCATGTCAGTCCAAACCTGTTAGACCTTTGTTCATCTTCAGAACACAAATTAAGATGTTTTTGATGAAATCCAAAAGCTTTCTGACCCTGTATAGACAGCAACACAACTACCACATTCAAGGTCCATAAAGGTAGCAAGGGCGTCGTAATTGTTGAATAAACTCATTATTTTAGTTTCTTGGCACACAAAACATATTCCTGTAGCTTCATAACATCACGGTTGAACCACTGAAGTCACATGAACTATTTTAATGATGTCCTTACTACCTTTCCAGGCCTTGAACGTGTTAGTTGCGTCTACACAGGGTCAGAAAGCTCTTGAAATTCATCAAAAATACCAACATTTATGTTCTGAAGATGAACAAAGGTCTTACAGGTTTGGATCGACATGAGAGTAAATAATGACAGAATTGAAATTTTTGGATGAACTATTTCTTTAAAGCCCATAAGTCACTAAATTCTCAAGCTCTTTGCTGAGTATGGAGTATAGCGCTCGCAGTAGTAGTGTGTACACAGTAGGCCAGCAAAGATGTAAGGCAGTGTGTGAGGTAAACAGTAATCTGGCTGCTATTGTGTTGGCACTGGCGTGTGTGTATGTGTGTGTACTGGCTTTCTGCCATCGCCGGCTGTGACCTTAGTGAAGGTGCAGAAATACGACTGACCTTCAGCACGCCTCAGTCAATCAGCCCTCATCTGAAACACTACACAAGTCCGACCTTCATACATCAACACAAACACTAGGTCTCTAACAGCATTAGATAAGGCAACAAAGGAGTCCTCATTTTGATGCGCAGCAAGGCAAACACCTTTTTTAGAGGGAATTTGTAGCAAAAAGCTTGTTCGGTTCATTTATTTATCATACAAGTGTGGCGAAGTAGCATTAGCAAACCTCAAGAACTGACACATAACTGCTCACAAAAGTATAGTAAAGGAAAGGATTAAGAATGCATCAGCAGAAACGTTCCCGAGCCCGGAGTGGAAAAGCTAAACTCAAACACTGACTCAGCATAAAACGAGCTGCTAACTTTAGTTCAGCGAGTCGCCAACCCCCCCTCGAGCTCCATCCCCACGACTCGGCGCTGCCATAATATTCAGAACATTATTTTGATTGTGAATTTCCTTCCAATGCACATCTGCTGAGCTGCCCTGAACTCAGAATATGCTTACGTGCCATGTCTAAATACAAAACACAGTCAAAGGAATATGCAATATCGACATAATGGGAGACTGCTTGGGGAACCAAACTTACACAGACCACGAAAACAGACACGAAAGCAGCTGGAAAAAAACATGACGAGGATAAATTGGTGGTGAGCACTATTTTAGGGGCTTTTGCTGCTTTATTGATAGAACAGATGAGCGATCACAGGAAATGATTTGACTCGGGCCGCTCGCACTTAAACATAACTGTACAAAATGTTGGAACGTGTGCACTGTGCACCAGGCCAACTGTTAGTGAGTGCTTTTGATAGATTACACTTTAGAAATGTCAGGAGTATAGTACGAAGCCTAAAAATGGAAAAAGCGCGTTGGAAGAAAAAATTATATTTCAATGCTTTCGCATTTGCTCGCAAAAAAATGCCGTTCTACACCTAGAGATACTTAATATAAGATGGGAGGAAAAAGAATATTGCAATGCTTTTGCGAGCAAACACAAGTTTCTCAGAGTAGGCAAAACTTTTGAGAGAAATCACAAAAGTAATAAAATAAAATAAAATAAAATAAAATAAAATAAAATAAAATAAAATAAAATAAAATAAAATAGTCTTTCAGCAATACTGGCTCAATTTAGTTTTTATTATTTTATATATTTATTTAGTATTATTTTACTCTTTTTTTTCCATTACTCAATATTTACTTGAATAACAGTCTTTCAGTTTTTAGTATTTTATATAATTTTTAAACTTTTGTATTACTACATATTAACTTAACTGTTGTTGAATAACTTGTTGCTTGAATAACTAAAGTTGTTTAATAACTTGAATAACTCGTAATTAATTCATTAATTCATTAATTAAAATGATCTGAAGACTACATTCTATCGCTTTATTTTAATTAGTTACTTTAATTGAATTAATTTAATTATCTCAAATTTAAATGTAAAAATATGAATAAACTTCACAAAAAATAGCTTGCAAAACTTTATACGAGATGGAAAGGAAAAGAATATTTCAATACTTTTGCAAGCGAACAAGTTTCTCAGAGAAGGCAAAACTTTTGACAGAAAACGTAAAAGTTTTGTGAGTGAATGCAAAATTTCTCATGGGAATGCAAACATTTATAAATTTTCCTCCAATCTTTTTTTTTTTTTCCAATCACACCATTAGAGGCTCTGCAGCTTAAAATAAATAAAAAAAAAAATAATAAAATAAAATAAAATAAAATAAAATAAAATAAAATAAAATAAAATAAAATAAAGGCTCAGTTTAGTTTTTAGTATTTTATTATATTTTTATTATTATTTCACTCTTCTTTAAACAAAATATTTACTTAAATATAAGGTTGAATATGTCGCTTGAATAATTAGTAGTGTTTTTGAATAACTTGAATAACTTGTTTAATTAATTTAAATGATCTAAAGATTATATGAGTTAATTTAATTTAATTAATTTAATTAGCTTAAATTAAAATGTGAAAAATATGAACAAACTTATATTTTAAAAAAACACCCTAAATATTTCAAAACCTCAATATTTGCTGTGAAACTGGCATCGAAAATTGATACTGGTTTTGATTCTGCTGATACTGTCTACTGTAAATCTTTTGAGTCATGTCAACCCCCTTAGCACTTCACATTTTTACAAAATCACATTACCGCCGAATTGCGGCAAATGCGTGTTTATCGATGCATACTGTAACTCACTGGATGCTCTGGAGGCATTGATACAAAAAGCCTCGTCTTTTTTGGTCTTTGTCTGCGAGACACAGAAGAACACCTCAGCCCTCATTACCTCAATAATGCATGAAATGCGCTGCAGCTCGCAGACTGAGCTCTCCAAACGCTTTAAGTATTTATCGTGAACAGAGCGCTATCAGAGCCGTTTCTAAATGGGCCTTCCCTGGCAGCTCTTTTTCGATTATGTTTGAGGGGACGACTGACCACCTCGACGTCGCTGTTTTTTGTTGAAACGCAGACGAGAACCTGCTGTGCACCTGCCCGGCTGTGTATCTATACCCTAGCAACAGAGCAGCAAGAACAATTAAGCCCATCGTCGCTAAATTAATCTGAGCACATCGGTGAATGGCTGATAATCTCTGTGACCTATGGAGGGTTATTACCACCGTGACAAGCACAAAACAAGCAACCTTATCCAAGATGGAGAGGATTTTCAAAGAGGGCTAGCAGCTGTACTAAATTAGCTGAAGTAATGGTGTTTTTACAATGAAGCCAAAATTAAAAATGTGGAAAGGAAAAGGTGAAATTTTAAAGACTGCCTTACAATGAAAGTCAATGGGGTCCAAAGTACCTAATATATATATATAAGGGTTGGAAAGACATGAGGTTCTCAAGGGTCAAACCTCTCGACGCTTTCCAGCTCAAACGAAAGAGGAGGGGAGGTGATGTAGATGAGGAAAGCACGGTGGAAATCCATCCATGCTTGTTTTCTTAAATTTGTTTTCCATTTCAAAGGGCGGTTTGCAATTTCAGCAACCCTCGTCTCAATAACATCGGTCTGAATGGGATACAGGGAGCACAAGAGAGCGAGAAGGGAGAGAAATAAAGAAGCAGAGAGCAGAAGAGAGGGGTCCCCCTCTGTGTTGGCCAGCTTCCAGTGAAAGCTGTTCAGAACATGGGAAACATGGTGTCGCAGCGCAGTCCAATCAGCTCGTCTGGCCTGCGGTTTTCCCAGCGAGTACCGTCATGAGCGCTCCTCTCCTTCTACGGGTCCGCTTTCACTAGCATGCCTCCGGGAACAACAAACTCGCGCTGCCAAAGCACGACCACACACGCGCACGCATACACACACAATGGCAGATGCAAACGCATACACGCTCAAGTGCATACACAAGTACTACCCCCTACTTTTTCTTAGGCCCAACTTTGCCAAAAACGTCAGTTGGATTAGTCAGCAGAGCAGTGCATGATGACTGGCTGTATGTGACGTCGCCAGAGATATGAAGACGATGAAGGCTAAATCACAACTAAAACAGAACAACAATTTTTTTTTTACTATATGCACTACCAGTCAAAAGTTTTTGAACAGTAAGATTTTTTTTATGTTTTTAAAGAAGTTTCTTCTGCTCACTAAGT